>CM031233.1:231087654-231257654 GCA_018340775.1 Taxus wallichiana var. yunnanensis
CCTAAAACTCCTTCCCAAGTCCCATTTTCTTACCTTTCTCTTTCTACCAAAATTAGGTGTCATGAGTATTTGGTGTGGTGGAATTTAAATTTTTTGATCTAGAAGTTTCACACCAAAACGCAATCAGGTAGGTGATGATGTCCTAACACTAGAGTGGAAATGTAAATCATCCAGTGATGCAGTTTTAACTTCATTCAATGGGATGTATTCAAGGGCATAATTTCAATGTACTTTTTATTGATGTCAATCATCATCAAATCATCAATGAGCTCATTAGTGTTTGCATTTTCCAAAGAAACATTAGCGGTGATATAGTCAACCAAATAGCCAAATGCATAGTCCAAAATTCCTATTATTCAACATTCTTTTTAGAAAACAAAATATGTTGTGAAATTAGTATATTTATCTACCATATTCAATAGGTAATAAATTCTTATTTATAACATTGATTCTCAAATAAATTATAGTGCTTTTAAATACCTATGATATAAACAATCTATAAAACGTTCAAAAATACAATTATTCCAAGTAGGATAAATCTTGATTTTAATACCAAGTTCTAAAATAAAATTTCAAAAAATAAATATGGTCATGAAATATGTCATAACATATTTTCTACAAGCTAGATTAAAAAATAAATAAAGGGGTTTTTACATAAATATGTTAGTAACAACGTATCAAAAATTAGCTAAACATATTTCACCAATCGGTGAAATTTTGATTTTAATATAGGGTTTTGATACATATATAAAGTTAAAACATACATGCATATACATACATACATACATATGTATGTATGTATGTATGTATGTATGTATGTATGTATGTGTATATAACTAAAAATATATACATATATACATATATGTATATAAAACATAGGTATGTATAATTTTATGTACTTATTTTAAAGCAAAATTAATAATGAAACATTTTGTATAAATATAAATGTTTTTTTGTACATATACACACTTATATACAAAATTCCAAAGGATTATCAAAAGAGATTTATTGTTGAAACTAATTCAAGGAAATAAATATAACTTCAAAGGAGGAATGAATCCATGTGGATGTAAGTATTAACATTATATGGATCCATTAGGAGTCATTTTTAGTTTAAGTGACACATGCACACTAGTCAAAATAGAAGCCCCAAAATCTACTAAACATATAGAAATGGTATAGAATAACACTAAATTCGTCATATATATATATATATATATATAATATATGGTGCCCTACATCTTAGGGATGATTGATAATATTTTAACTCGTTAAGTGCACATCTAATGAACTACACTCTAACTTCTACTTCTAGTTTACAAATAGAATATGTCTAAATATATAAATTTTAACATAGTAAAACAACACTCTAAAAATTAACTCAAATGAATCTCCTAACCATGATAAACATAACTAAAAACAATTCTAACGGTAACTAATTAGGTTTCCATATTGGCATCATACTAACACGCAACTATCATAAGTTCCATTCAAATATTATTTCTTATAAACAATTGTACATATTCTCTTTTACAAAAAAATACTTGAGAGAAAATATCCTACACTTATCATACACTCATCTAGAATATACTTAGTATGCAAAGTAACACTTATATGTTGCAAAAATCATAATGCATAGCAAATTCAACATAGACCCTACAACAAGTAGTGTGTGAGTGTTTTATTTTATGATAAACAAATTTTGTCATTTCAAAATACCTTTGAATTATTTCTATTTTACGATAAATCTCTAGAAAATTAATATAAAATTGTGTTTATGTCATATCTAAAAATATTTAGGATATCATTCATGGTTTTGATAACCAATTATTCTATTTAAAACATTTTTTTATTAGAAAAACCCTTGTGTTTTTTTCTAAAATTATTCAATTTTGGATTTTAAGACTTCAAATATGAATTTTTTCCATGATTATCTACCATATTTCATTGTTATTGGGATACTCAACTCTTCCACATATTTTCATAGATTTCAATATTGCATTTCTATTAATTTTTAGTGCACCGCATGTTTTCCTAATTAAACGAGCTTGTTTTTGTTGTACTTACTATAAATGATGCAATAACATGTCAAGTAGCATTACTATCTTTGTTAAATGGGGTTGTACCTAGTTTTAGGTATGTACTCATTAGATTTTTATAATGTTTTTTCACTATTGATCTTAGATATTCTTAGACCAAGGATCTTCATAGTGGGTCTAAATGAATAAATGTCTTGATTTAAACAAGTAATTGACATACTCATGTTTCATTTATGTTTTCAAAAACATTTTCCATTTGTTCCTATTTTTTCTTCTTCAAGTGTGTTTTGAAATCTTATCAATGAATTGTGTTTAAATTATTTTCATCAATTCCAACTAAAATTATGGGTGTTTTATGATAAATTCTCATTGGTTATCTCAATGCTTAATTTGGTTGAATATTAGATTAAAAAACCATTTCCTATATGTTTTTCTTGTTCATAATTTAGTAAATTTGGTGTGTTTTGAATAGGTTGATCATTTATTGTAGTATATAAGTTTAAATTTAGGATTACATCATCATTAGTTGTTTCATTATAATTTTTTCAATTGGTGTTTGAGGATTTGTTTTAATATAAAATTCATTCGAAGAGATGACATACCTTCACCTCTAGAGATTGGTTTCTTTTTTACATGGAGTTTTTGAATTCATTACAATTTTCTCTCATTTTCTTCCTATTTCTTAGATTTAGTGGAAGTTAAATGATTTCTTCCAGCATTTAATTTGTTTGGAAAATATTTGGATTATAATTTGTTGATGTAGTGTCCACCTCTTTACTCGTATCCCCATTTGGAGTGATTTAGACTCATTGTATCTAGATTATTTATTTTGTTAGAAAATTATTGATATATTCTATTATTTTGATGCAATATTGGTACACTATATCTTTTTTTAGCTCAATGATCTTAAATCTTGTTGATGGGTTGTTTACGAGGCACTCGATTCTATTTTTCATTGATCAATTATATTGATTGAGATGATATCATGGTTGGTTTTTATCTCGATCATGTATTTTTATTGAATTCATATTGGACTCATGGTCGTTAATCTTCTTACTATGTAGATGACTCATGCTATGTTATATTGTGTAGTAGGCATGACTATTTATGGATGATTGATTTTATGCATATGATATTATCATATTGGGAAGATATGAGGTTTGTCTTGAGTGTGTAGGCAAAAAGTATTTGATCATGGGAGAACGTGGGATTCAGGAAATGCATTCCAATTACCACAAAATTACTTTGAGGAAAACCATTCCTTTTTTATCAATTTACAACACCTTATCATCGTGTTGTGTGTTGTTCATGTATTGTATTATGTTAACTATATGGTTATTAGCTTACCTCTTACCCTTGTGATGTAGGCTCATGTGGTATTGTACTATGTGTTTATTTCTAACCTCCTTTGGTTTAATACTAACTTAGTGCTTTATGTTACCTCTTTTTATCCCTTAGCATCCCTTATGGTTTGTTATGTTATGGAGCATGTTTTCATGTGTGGAAGTGTTGAATAATGTACACTAAAAGTACTAGACACTTTCCTAGTTTTTAAAAAATGTCCTCAAAAATGTGCCCAATATATCGGGATGCGTGCTCTTCTCATATCATCGGGATTTTTTACCCATAGGTTTATGGGGTGGTTTTGGCCCATGGTTTTGATACCTTTGTATTATAAAACTTCTTAAGTAGATTCCTATTTATGTACTTCTATGAATATGGTAGGGTTTATGGTACATTGTAGATGTGTGTGAGTTTAGGTGTGAATTCAAGAGAGTTTGTTGAGCATAGCTCCAAACAAATTTGGGTATTATATTGAGAGAAATAAGTGGCTTGCATAAAAAATTTGAGAAAGTGATTTTTGGTGTATGTAGCCAAAATTGGGTGAACCATGTTAAATATTGTCTCTATGTTGTGTTATTTTATTTTCTACACTTTTATTTCAGATATGTGATATTATTCTGCATATTAGTTTCTACTATTGTGATTATGTGTGGGATTGTTCCACATATTTTATCTCTTATTTCCTAACATGGTTTGGGATGTTTTGTAATGGTTAGGAGGGACTAGGAAACATAATCATGGAATAGGTGAGCCTAATTTCCCCTCTAAATGCCACATTTTTCCGAACTCGTATTTGTGAAAAATATCCCATTTATAAATTGTAAATGGTAAGAAAATGACTTTGTTTACATTAAAAAGATGTCCTATTACAAATCCCTATAGGGGTGGTCTATTTTCAATGCAAATGAGGCCCATTGGCTCATTTTTCCCATTCCCACATACTTCAAATTGATAGAGTTTGATTTTGGGAATGTTTTTGGAAATTTGAATCTTCTCATGATTGATTGGAGCCTAATTTGTTTTTCCCGTTTTAATTTTATGATGTAATTTTTTAACATGTGGATTGGATGTGGTTTAGGTGGAGGGTGACATTTGTCACACTCCCATTTCTTTACATCAGTGGAATTATTCCCTTCATAACCCCTCATGTCCTTAGTGACAGGGGGTTTTTTTTTCGATACAAAAATGATGGAAGAGCTTGTAACTTGGGAAAAGCTTTTAGATTTCTTGGTGAACTTCTTAGTAGGAATTATTCTTGAGTTAAAGGTAGGATCTTGTACCCCCTTTGGTTATTAATTGAAATTGGTTATTAGAATTTTGTTATGAATTAAACTATGCAAATGAATGAGATGGAAGGTTTTTATTTATCTCTTTTTGTTACTCCACACACCCATAAGGGGTGTGTATTTTGGAGATGAATCGTAGAAGAGGGAGATTTCGTCCTTTGAATTTTGGTATACTTGCTTTGAAAATATTTAAAGAGTTTCTTTATTTTTATTTTACTCCTACATTTGGCTTTGTAGGTAGGGAATAATTTCCATTTGGTTTAGAAGTCCATCCCTACCCTCAATGAAGGAAACCATGTGTTTGAAAATCCTTCTTGGGAGAGATGATGGATGAGATAAGGGGAGTGTTTTTGGAGTGATAATAGGGTGTTGAATATATGGAGGGATAAGTTGGATTTTTTTTTGCATGGATCTTTTGACTATAAAAAAATGGGATTTTCATCTCCTCTTCCCAAATTAGAAGCATGGTGCTTCTTAGCTAAATTTCATGTTGGCATGTGTGAGTTTGAGTGTTGTCATTGATGTAAAATCTCATTAATAACAAAGAGGATTATCTAGTATTGATATAATTTTTTAGAATGGTGATGACATAGACATTAAGGTTGATTCATGGTTGCGAGTGGACATGGTGAGAATTATTTGACCAAGTAGGCCTAATCGGATGACCTAGCTAGCCTAGGTGATGGAACATGAAGAATAGAGTTACATGCTAACTTGAGGAGCATGATATATGTATGGATATCATGTTTGGAGAGTTTTTAGACACTCACATGAGATTCAACATGTAGGTATAGGTGGAAGACTCAATTGCACGTGTTCATCTAGACCTGGTCTAGGTGCTTCGAGACCAAGTGGAGCATGAGAGTGAGTTTTAGGACCATGAGAGCTCATGGAATCATGTAGGTGAGTTATACATGATTTTTAAATGTTTTCAATTCCTTTTGTAGAGGTTTCATATTGAGGTATAGTGTTATTCTACTTGATTTTGGCCTAGAACATGCAAAAATCTAAGACCTAGTCATCAAGTGATGGTGGTCGAGAATATGCAGACCTATTTGAGAGAATATGATGATTGGAGATTTTAAAAGAGGGTGTTGAATTTCGTGGGAAAATTTTTAGGTTCTCATGATGAGAATTTTGCAAGTTATGAGTTCTGAGCGAAAAAAATGTCCTTAAAAATTACGAATGCATTTTCCAACTTGATATGGGAAAAATTTTCGTGGTTGGCATGTGTAATATTTTCATGATAATATTATCCTTTCAAGGATTTTTGGGCATGGATTTAAAAATATCTCATATTTTTAATGAGGTCAAATCAAGACCAAACATTTATGAATGAATCTTAATAAGATAAGTAGCTTTTTATGAGTTTGAAACCCTAGGTTATGAGAAATAGAGAAGTTATTATTGGTATGAGCCCATAATGCATTGATTTTTAAAATGTGATAATTTTAGGTTATATAGGACTCTATAATATTTCTAATGAGGTATTTTAGATCTTGTGACAATATGTGGGCCCCACTCAAAAATGGTTGTTTCGAGGATTTTTAGTTTGTGCAAAAGATGTTCATTAAACCTCTTTAATAAATCACCATTTATGAAATATTGGGAGTTTTAATACATTTCATTGATATTTTCAGGTCATGGTTGAGTTCCTAGAGTGCAAAGTGTGCCCTTTCTTTGAGGCCCTATTTTTGGGCCTAAAATGGAATTTTAGCAGTGTTGGAAAATGGAATGATTAAGCACTTGTGAGATTTGGTTATGGAGTCTAATGGCCTTAGAGGTGTTTTTATTTCTCATATGACAAGTTTCATGTTTTTTTATATGTTAAAGTGTACTTAGGTGGCATGGTTGAGGTCACAAGTTGACCCATTTGACTTGTTCAAGACAAAGATCATTTGGCTAGAAGATTGATGTGGAAGACACATGTTTTGTCTTAGCTGATTATGGATATCCATTTTAGAGTGAAGAATGATTATTTTTGTTCCTATTGATTTCATTGATATTTCTTGAATGATTTAGAAAGGTGAAAACTAGTTTAGTTTCCTAAACTACTTCTTTGGCAATTTGTTGAAGAGGAAACAAGGTGTCATTTGCATTATGAAGAGAGGTAAACAAGGTGTCATTTGCATTATTGGCATAATTGAGGTTATTTGGTGTGATCTTGAGCTTACATTGGCAAGATTGGTTCTGGAAGTGATAGTTTTAGAGTAGGAAATAACCCTATAAGGTAGTGAAGTGGATGAAATGGATGGTTCATAACATTATAATCTGATGGATGATATCATTATGGTATGTTTGACATGTATGAATACTTTATAATCATGAAAAATATTTAGGAAGTGTTTAGAGGACTTGGAGTTCTCGGTTATGGGGTTTTAGGCCCTTTTTGGGCTTATTAGTTGTCTTGATACATTTTTGACCCATGAGGGCCATTCATGATATTTTATATGGTTTTTAGCTTTATTTTTAAGTGGTTATGACCAACCTCTTGGGTCATGGCTAACCATTTTTATGTTTTTGAGTTGTGTCTCATATAAAAGTGAATGTATAGTTCATTTTTAAACTATTTTAAATAGAGGGAAAATGCGAGCTAGGTGAGACAGTGAAAGTGGTTCGAGGGCATCTAGATAGAGTTGGTAGTTTGTGTGAATTTATAAAGAGTTTTAAGATGTTTTGTGTGCAAGGATTTGTGTTCAAATTAGTTTATAAATGATCTTGTTTGAGCGAGTTAGGAGGTGTGTTTGAAGAGGGTTTCAAGGTTTATGTGTTGAATCTTCTAATCACTATCAATTTTGTTTTTTGGTATCATATCTTCAGATGGTATTCTAATCAAAACTTTTGGGATGAGTAATATCTAGATGATTCCTTTTTTTGAGTAATATTAACAAGGATTTCTTGGGGTTGGTGCTCCTTACGGAGTTTGTGCCTCACTAAAAAAATATTGTGTGATGAGTCATATTCATGCAATTATTTTAGTTTGAGTAAGATAATCAAAATATTCAGTGGTGTTTCTTCCCCTTGAAGGTTTCCCACTTATATTTTTTTTCTTGTGTACTCTTTCATGGTTATGCTTTGGTTGATTATTGTTGCATATTGTTAAGATCACATTAATGCAATTGTTGAATGTTAATGGTGTATGTAAGTTAATTTGAAATTATTAAAGGTTTTTAAGGAATTATTCACCCCCTCTTAGTCAATTTTGATTCCAAAAATTGGTATCATAAAGAGTCCTTTTGGAAGAGTTTAATCACTTGAAATGAGTTCGTTTGAAGCACAAAAATGGTGAATCAGCAGAGTGTATCTTCTTCCTGCAAGGAACCATTATTTGATGGGATAAATTATTCTTTTTGTATTCTAAGGATTAGGACTCATGTCATGTCCTTAGGGTTTGAAATTTGGAAATGTAAGTTGGATGGTTATAGAGCTCCTGCAACTCCACCAAAAATTATAGCAAACAAGAATACTTGTAGTGACAATTCCAAGGCTATGAATGCAATCATGTGTGGCCTAGCTAAACCTAAACTTGTGAAGGTTAAGCATTTCACAATATCAAAGAAAATATGGGAGAAACTTCAGGTTCTTTATGAAGGAGATTCCAAGGTAAGAATAGCCAAGCTCCAAAATTTTAGAAATCAATTTGAAGTGCTAAAAATGAGTGATGAAGAGTCAATTGCTTCATATTTTCTTAGATTTGACAAGGTTATCAACACCATGAAATTTTTAGGAGAAGATGTTAAGGAAGATATTGTGATAAAAAAATGTATTGAGGTCTATAACTCCTAAATTTGACTCCAAAGTGTCTTTCATTGAAGAAGCTAAGGATTTGACTCTTTTGACTATGGATGAGTTGCATAGAAATTTGACTACTTATGAGATGAGGGTTACTTATTCTAAACCAGCTAAGAAGGAGATTTCTTTCAAGACTAATATGAAGGAAAAGGGAAAGAAAGTAAATAATGATGATGATGCTCCCAGATTGATGATGAAGATCTCTTTGCAATGATTTCTAGGAGACTAAAGGTTGAATCTGATAAATACAAAGGGAAGCTTCCTTTCAAATTATTTAATTGTGGTAAGATAGGTCACTTTTCTATCAAATTTCCTTACAAGAACAAGGATGAAGATCATGATGAAGACCATGAAAATAAGGCTAACAAGTTTGGAAAAGGTAAAAAGGGTTTCAAAAGATTTGATAATAAGAAGAAATAAATGAAGAGATTATACTCAAAGGAAGAAGCCTATACATCTAAAGCAATTAGTGATAGTGATGTCTTAGATTCTAATTCTAAATCTAAAAATGGTGATATTGGTTATGAGATCTTGTTCATGACCAAGTATTTTATGAGGTCTACAAGTGATGGCTCCATAATTTTTGGTGACTCCATGTTCTCTAAAGATGAAGAGAGAAGAAGATGTTTATGATACTAAATTTTTGTGTGTTCAATCCGAGTTGAATAATGTTGATAAAAATAATAATAAGTCGAGATCTAAAGTCAAGGAGTATGAGGAAAAGATTCAAACCTAGAAGAGAAACATTAGTCATGACAGTTAGATGAGACAGAAAGGCTAGAATTTAGAAATGAGCTCCATGACTCTAAGTTTATAATCTAAGGAATAATAAGTGATCCTTCTTAAGGGAGAGCTATCTAATGCAAAATGGAAAGGATAAATCATTTTAAAAAGTTGAGAGAAGCACCAAGACTCTTGATGACATCTTAAGAAAAAAATATACAGGTGAAAAGACAATTTTGGGGTTCAATGATCACATAAAAGGAAAGGAGTAATGTAATAATAAATTGTTTCAACCAAGGAATTTGAAGAACCAAGCATCAAAGAAGAAAAAAGGAGAAAATGTCAAAGACAATGTGAAGACAAATTCCATAAGGTAACCTAATGCTTATGGTATGAAAGGTCACTTAATGGTTATTGTTTCACTTGTAATGGATTTTTACATAGAGATAAGGAGTGTATAAGGTTTTTCAAAGATGACCACCCATGGAAGGATAGTAGGAGTGAGAAATTAAAGTATGTGGTGTGCTACAATTTTCAAGAGAAAGGCCATATTTCTAAATATTGTTTGTATGAACCTTTAGGTCAAAATTGGGGAAATGAATGTTACATAGAGAGGAGTATAGTTATGTGCTTCAACTGCAATGAAGTTGGTCATGTTTCTATAAATGGTTGTTACGGATCTACAAGTAAAAATAGGATTTTTAGGCTCCTAAAATGCATAATGTAAGAGAAGACATGATATAAACCAAGAAGTAATAAAATGCATAACAAGAGAAGACATGATATGAACCAAGAAGTAATAATTTTCTTTCACCAAGAGTTGATATGGATGAAAGAAAAGGAGTTAATTAGGGTATAAGTCATAATAAATTTGAAATATGTGTGTTTCAAGTGTCTAATAGGGATTAAGACCTTTTCAAATAATTCTTTTATATTTACCATAAAGATATATGTCTCTATTAGGCTTCTTAGAAGCATAATTACCCATATGAATCATTGTAAGAAGGGGAGCTTGATTGGTTTGAAGTATGATTTGGTAGGAGTGTTTTTCAAGGTATCAAGGTATGTTTTTATGTTCTTAGAGGTACTTATTCTATTTTGGATATGCCCTAGAACTTTCAAGTTGCAAGAATGTTGGATTCACAAATGAAGAGATGCTTTCATAGTCTTAGCTGGTATAGGGCTTATTTTATGGTTTGTGATGACTCAAAATTTTGAAGAAATGAACTATAGATGTGTATGCTTAAGGTCAAGATGTGGTTATTGTGCTCTTAAAGGTATTCAATATGTCTTGGAGTTAGTCTAGACATTGATAATGAGCAATGAAATAGGTCTCAAAAATAATTAAATCATTCAACATGATGACTTGATCAAACCATTAGATATAAGGAGGATCAATGCATTCCATGTATGATTATGAATTAACTGAGGATAAAAATTGTATCTTTAACATGTGATTCATGTTGATATTTTTCCATCATGCTCATAATCTATAAATGTTATTTGAAGAGTGTAAAAGGTGGGATAGGTCTGAGAAGCCTACATGATGTGTTCCTTTAGTGGAGATGCATGGTCACAAGTATGAAGATGAGTATTTGGGTCTATATGCTAGAGAAATGTATCTTAAGTAATGATTTAATATAGTGTTTAGGATTTATGAAGCTTGTATGAAGATGATATACAACTAATAAAATTGTGAAAGTGAGAAATGTGGCATCTTTAGTTAATAAGAATGGTTACATACCTGATTGATTGGACTTTTAGGTCCTGTAATAGTGTCTTAATCATGAAATTTGGTTATGCATATATGGTTGAAGTGAGTGAGTGTAGGATAAAATTATGTTCATCTACCCATGTTCGCATTTGAATAATTAAAGTCTTTATTCCTATAAGGATGTTAAAAGTCATATTTGCAATAATAAAGTGAGCCAAGAGAAGGGTTATAGATACAAGTTTAAGGTTAGCTACAGCTATGTGAAGGTGAACTTGGGATATAAGAGGTCTTTAAGGATAAAAAATGAAGGATGATAGGTGTTAAGAAATGTACAATGAGCTAAGAGACAAATTTGTAAATAACAACTCATTTATTCTAAATGATGACTTGATCGTATCTTCAAAAGCTAGGTATGTTGTTTCTTTCATGTATGACTATGTTTTGAATGTTTCTAGTTAATGTGTCTTATCCTTGTTCCATGGATGAAGTGTATCTAGTTTGATTTTAAATTTTGGAGGATTGCATGAAGGGGTAGAAAAAAATTAGGGTTGTGAAGAAAAAAGGTGAACATCTCAAGTGATTAATCTTGGTTGTAAGCATGTGTATGGTTGATTGGAGTCTCTAGTGTTGTCCTAGATAAGAAGAAGGCATGAAGGTAGCGATAACAATCTGCATATGAATTTTTATATGCTTAGTAGGATAACATAGGTTCAGGGGGGATATTTTGTGCTATCAATCCTAATAAGGTGAGGTTAAGTATGCTTGCAAGGCTTTGTATGATTAGACATAATGCACTTCCCAAAATACTGAAGATTGATGAAGCTTTGCACATTAGTGAGCTACAGGGTATATGGGAAGTAATTAGGTCATGAAAAGGTAAGGATGATCATTTAGAAAGTGTTTAAGGAGTAAGGAAGGATTATATGGCATTTGGTTGATAAATGCATCATGAGAGGTGTCATTCTAATATTTAAAGGCATTTTAACATGTTGTACACTATAATGGCGCTCTACAGGACTATGAAATATTATTTAGATAGGGGAGCTTGTTTTGACTTGAATTAGGTGCTCTAGGGGTCTAGAATACTTTTTAAGGTATAATGATAATGATTTTCAATTATACTTCAAAGGTAAGTAATTTTTGTATTCAAATAGGTATAATATCATGGAAAGAAGGATGAAAACATCAAGAAGACTGATCTAGGACAATGGTGATATGTTTGAGCCATCTCCATGGCATGTAAGGTATGTGAGAAATATATTAAACTGAGATAGAGTAAGGAAGTGGTAAGAATGATTTTATAGGATAATTCATGCTTAGAATGATTGTTGGCATGAGTGTGTTCCTCTATCCAGGAGTGTTACGATTAGTGTTCTCAAGCTATGAAGAAGACAAAAACAAGTATAAGGAAGGTAAGACAAATTTTTATGCTTATATGATGAATTAGGTTAATTTTTCCATTCAAGGACTCCAAGAAATTTTTAAATATATGGATATCATGTATGTATAGGTATGCTTTATCATTAATGTAAAAGGGGGAGAAGAACTAAGTGGTTTTCCATCAATGACAAAGGGGGATTGTTGGCATGTCTTAGTTTGAGTGTTGTAATTGATGTAAAAGCTCATTAATGAAAAGGAGGTGATCTAGGAGTGTTATAAGATGTTTGACATGATGATGACATGGACATTCAGGTTCATTTATGGTTACAAGAATGGACACATTGAGAATGGTTTGGCCTAGTAGGCCTAATCAGGTGACCTAGCTAGCCTAGAGATGGAACATGGAGAATAAAGTTTTATGGTGACTTGAAAAGCATGATAGAGGTATGGAAATCATGTTGGAGAGTGTTGAGACACTCACATGAGCTTCAAAGTTTAGGTACATGTGAAAGAATTACTTGCAATTACAGTGCTCATCTAAACCTAGTCTATGTGCTTAGAGACCAAATGGAGCATGAGAGTGAGTTGTAGGACCATGAGAGCTCATGGAAGAACGTAGGTGAGTGATTCATGATGTCTCAAGTTTTTCAAGGTGTTTTGGAGAGGTTTCATGATAAGTGTTCTTCTACTTGATTGTGTCCTAGAACATTCAAAACCCTAAGACCTAGTCATGCAAGTCATGGTAGTGGATACTATGTAGACCTATTATAGCTAATATGGTGATTGAATATGTTAACAGAGGGTATTGTGGTGTTGTGTGAAAAATTTCAATTTTCCATGATGGTAATTTTGAGATATGAGGAGGTCTAAACAAAAAAGGTCCTTAAGAGTGCATTTTCCAACCTCAATATGGGAAATATGTTTATGGTTGGCACGTGTAAGGTTTTCATGTGAAGATGATCCTTTCAGGTATGTTGGGGCATGAAGTTACTAATATCTCAAAGTTATGATGAGGTCAAATGAGGCCCAAATATTATGAACAAATGTTAAGAAGGTAAGAAACATTTTATGAGTTTGAAACCCTAGGTTATGAGATATAGATAAGATCTTATTAGTATGATCCCATAATTCATTGGTTTTGAAAATGAAAGAACTGAAGGTTGTATTGGACTCCATCATATTTCCAATGAGGTATTTTAGGCCTTGTGACAATATATGGGCCCCACTCAAAAAGGATTATTTTTGAGGATTTTATTTTTTGCAAAATATTTCCATTTAAACTCTTTATGAAATAACCATTTATGAAATCTTGGGAGTTTTACTACATGTCCATGATATTTTTAGGTCATGGTTAAGGTCCTAGAGTGCAAAGTGTGCCCTATCTTTGAAGACTAGTTTTTGGGCCTAAAAGGGCAGTTTAGCAGTGTTGGAAAATGGAAGTGCTTGAGAACTTGTGAACTTGGTGATGGATTATAATGGCCTTGAAGGTTTTTTTGAAATATCATGTGACAAGTTTCATGTTATTTTAGCTCTGAAAATGTACTTGAGGTGGCATGGTTGAGGTCACAAGTTTTCCTAGTTTTACTCATTTGGGGCATAGATGATTTAGCTAGAAGATTGATGTGGAAGACTTGTGTTTTGTCTAATTTGATGATGGATATCAATTTTATAATGAATTAGGATTAATATTGTTCTATTTAATGAATTTATAGGTATTAAATGGGTCAAAAAGGGTGCAAATGGTTAAGTTTTCAAAACTACTTCTTGGGAAGTTCAGTTTGTTAAAGAGGAAATGAGGTGTCATTTGCATTGTTGTATTTTTCATGAGGTATAACATGCATGAATTTTTTTCTATAGGTTAGTTTATTTCCAATGCATGGTTATGTGGCATAATTAAGGTGATTTGGTGTGATCTTGAAATTCATTAGTGAAGACTAATTCCTAGAATTGATAATTTTAATTAGGAAACAATCCTACAAGGTGGTGAAGTGACTAAAATTCATGGTGAAAAAAATTATAAGATGATGGATGATGTTGTCATGGTATTTTTATATGTTTTAAGCCTTTGTAGGAATGAAAAATCTTGATGAATGTTTGGTTGTCTTGGAGTGCTCGGTGATGGCATTTTAGGACCTTTGTGAACTTGTTAGTTGTCTTGATGCATTGCCACCCATGAGGGTCCTTCATGATTTTTTATATGGTGTTGTAACTATATTTTTAAATGGGTATGACTGACCTCTTAGGTCATGTCTGACTATTGTTTTGTTTTTGAGTTGAGTCTCATATAAAAGTGAATGTTTGGTTCATTTTTGAACTAGTGTGAGCTAGGTGAGAGAGTAAAATTGGTTCAACGGAATCAAGACGAGCTAAGAGTGTGTGTGAATGTTTGAATATTGTTGAATATATTTTTGCAAGGTTTTATGTTAAAATCAGTTCATAAATGATCTTATTTGACCGAGTTAGGAGAAGGTGTGTTTGAAGAGGGTTTGAAGGTGTATGAGTTGAATCTTGTGATCAGTATAAGTTATGTTTGTTGAAGCATATTGTTAGAGTAGGTATTTACCTTAGCTCATGTTCACCTAGGTACTTTATTTATCGTTATTGTATTTATCCTCACCCACTTATGTTTGTGGATATTTCTTTTATCTTATTTAGATATTAGGAGATATTATGTAGTATAGTTAGGTATAGTTCTTTCCTTGATCTATGGTATTGACTAGATCCTTGATGTCTAGTTCTCTCCTAAATCTATGGTCTTGACTAGGTCTTAGATTGTTATTCCTTGCATATTTAAGCAAGGCCCATTCTCAATGTATTGCATTGAGTTCCATAATAATATATGATATTTTTCTCATTTGTTTACAAAGGTTTTATGTAAATTTATTCTAGTGAATTACTTTCATCTTATTGATCGTGGTGTTTGATTAGCATCTATGTTCTTGGCTTGGTACAATCTGGTCATCGTTCCTTATATATCTTAGTGGTCTTTTGATAAAAACTTGTGTGATTAGTAATATTCACATGAATCCCTTGTTTTTAGTACTATCAACAAGGATCCCTAGGGGTTGGTGTTCCTTGTGGGCTTGGTGCCTCACTAAACAAATCTTGTATGATGAGTCATATTCATGCAAGTATTTTTTTAGTAATATAATAAAAATTTGCAGTGGTTTTTCTTCCCCTTGAGGGTATCCCAATTATATATTGTGTTCTTGTGTAATCTTTCATGTTTATGCTTTTGTGGATGGTTGTTGCATATTGTTAAGATCACATTAATTCATGGTTGAATTTTAATGGTATACGCAAGTTAATTCAAAAAATTTAAAGGAATTTGAAGGACTGATTCACCCCCAATGCATTATTCTTACAACATTTTCTTGGTTGAATATGTTTTTGGATGTTTTAAACAAATGCTTGAATTTTTAATTCATATATGAATTCTTCCTATGTGCTTGGTTGGATGTGTTACCTCTTTCCCATGGAATTAAAGGGGCTAGTATACCATCATGGACTTTGTGGTTACATCTAATGATTCCAAATGGTTTGGTGATCAACCAAGATCATTCTCTTGTTATTTTTGAGGTATTATCCTTGCTGATTTGGAGATTATTTTGGAGTTATAGGTTGCAGTTTTTGCTTGTAAAAGATTTTTCATTTATGACAATATTATACATGTTTCCAATTCAAGTGGAGGGATTTTATACTTTCATTTTTAGATACATTCCTTCTTGTTTAATATATGTGAAATGTGATGAATTATTCCAAGGAAAGGATTGTTTTAATAATTATCTACTTTTGGAAATTCTTACTTAAGGATTGTTAGTTGTTTTAAAATTGCATCTTGTTGCATGTTATAAATTGGAATTGTTAATATTATTTCAAAAGTATGATTGTAGTATAAATCCATGCTTCTCCCTCTTGAAAAAACTCATTGAAAGTGAAAGAAATCATTTATTTGGGTAAAGTAAATCTGGATGAGTTATGAGAAAATCTAAAATCTGAAAATTATTGTATTTAAATCTTCCTTCATGGAATCATACAATGGTTGAATGTTATTATCAAATCACAAATAGGTTCTTCGTATTGTATTAAGTCTAGATATTGAAATTGGGTATTCAATTCATATTTTTGTTTTAGAAAAATAGGTTATTGTACCATTTACAAATTTGTAACTTTATTTTTATCTCCATCTTGTAGCATAAATATGGTTAATTTTACCCATAATTACACTTAGTCAAATATCATAAAAATCATGTATTAAGACCTCTTTGTGAAATAAAAAAATTATTAGGAAAATTATTTACTTTTCTATTGATTTCGTCCTACATATTTATATGTAATAAAAAAGCGTGCGTATATGCACACGCACACACACACAACATATTTATAAATGGTTATCACTAAATAATTTAGAGAAAGCATTATGAATATGGTTATTTCTAGAATGGCTATCTCTTATATATATATATATATATAGAGAGATATAGAGATAGATATATAGAGAGAGAGAGAGAGAGAGAGAGAGAGAGATTTTGTTTAAATAAAATATAATTGTGAAGATGAAATATACAAGGAAGGGTTTTTAATTAAAAAAATACAATTGTGGGGAGGTCGGGACAGCTATCCCACTCATCCCCCACACTCCATTATTTAACTATGGGGGTTGTGGAGCATACCATATTTTTGGACACTTCATATTAGTTTGTTGTCATTTATGTAAAGTGTCACGTTGATTTCAAAGGAAGTCAGAAATTTTCATTGAATCGGTATGAGGTTTCATGATGAGTTGCATTATCTAGAGGCATGATGACTAGGAATGTATGCATGATTTTGAGTGTGATTTAAGCAAGTAGGTGTCATAGTGAGCTCTCAAATGTTACACAAGGTTTTTAAATGATCTAACATGGTTATTAATAGGTTTTGAAGGTGTTAGTAGGTATGAAAGGTGTTGTCGAGGTCATTTCATGAGGGTCATGTGTTGAGTCGAGTCATTCTAGGCCTAACCTAGACCTAGTGCATAGTGTATGACATGTTAACATGGAGTATGAGAAAGAGTAAGTAATTGAAAGCATGTGTAAGGTATTATGACATGGAATATCAAATGTGTAAGTTATACAATGCCATAACTCATAGGTATAATGCAATTTATAGGTCCTATTGAAGCAAGACTATGAAGACAATGCAAGTTTGCATGGGTAAGTCATGGTGGTTAGAGATTTTTAGTTACATACATGAATAGATGATCACTCGGATATAATCAAGAAGGTTTATATGATGTTGGAAAAAAAATTTAGAATCAGTGATGAATATTTTTGAAGATATTACACTTTTACCAAAATTAGATTTCTAAAGGTGAGTTTTAGAACCGAATTTTGACTTTCGGATGGTTGGTGGGGAGCGTGTGATTTGCATGGGGACATAATATCATGAGGGTAGTTGATTAGGTTAGTTATAAATATTTTCCAAGTGGAAAAAGGTTTTTATTGTCATGTTTTAATGAACAATCATTAAGTATCCAACAAATGTTTTAACTATTGTAAAACCCTAGCTTTATAGTGACTTAGGATAAAATGGTTTTACAAAACCAAAAATGGATTGTTTTTTCAAATTCTATGATTTTAGGTTGTATATTAATCTTTCTTATTTCCATTTATGTATTTTATATATTTTTCTAGTATGTAGGACCCACCCAAAAAGGTAATTTATATAAAATTTTACTTTGTGAAAAAGTTTCCCAATGGACATATCGACTAATTTACCATTTATGGAAGAATGGTATTTTTAATACATGTATATGATGATTTAAAATCATGTTTGAGGTTCCAAGATGCAAATTGTTCCCTATTTATGAGGAATGGATTATAGACAATTTTGGGGAAGTTTGGAGAAGTCCAGGAACAAAGAAGTTTTGGAGGAGGTAAAGGTTCTTTTATGACTTGGTTTGAATTTTTCATGATCTTAACTTCAAGATATTTCCAATGATATATCACACTTTAATTTTCCTAATAATTGAGGAAGTAATGACCTATTCTTTGAACATAAATTTTGAGGGTGTTTGGTTAAGCATGATCTCATGGGGTTTAAAGGTGTGATAATTGTTCTAAGATATTATGATTACCAGAGATTAGTAATGGATTATAAAACATTTCTAAGTGTATAACATTCCTTGTTGAAGTTTGTTTTAGTCTTGAACATCCCTTTTATGGTGATTTTATCATTTTGGTGTTTTAGGGCTTGTTGTGTCCTAATGGAGGTCTAGAAGGCTCTTAGTGATAGTGGCGACCTACTTGGTCTTATGAATTATTTTTCTATGATGTTCTAATGATTTTTAAATTTTTTTACTATATTAGGGCTGACCTAGGTTATTTTTGGAAATGAAACAGGTAAAAAGAAAATTTACAAGGTTCATTTGAGTATTGTGTATGAGAGGAAAAAGTGCAACCTAGAGGGGAACTTGTGAAGGTATGAGAGGTCTTTGTGACCTGTAAGCGATGAAAATAAATATGTGATGATATTCCATATTGTGATCATATATGGTGAGCTAAGGAAAGTTTTGAATCATTCTAAAGGAATAGGTTTTTGTAAGAACACTTGAGTGATGGTTTGAAAGAGATAAAGAGGAGAGTGAGCTTCATGGTATCATCTTTAGTTTCAACAACACCAAATGAGTGGTGACAAAAATCTTCAAGTGTGTAAGTAGGTTCTTGGTCATCTTATGGGTTTGTATAATATTTTTGGGGTTGGTGCTCACTAAATAAATCTCTCATGATGTATAATATTCATATTAGTCATATTTTTAGTAATATAACCAGAGTTTAAGTGGGTTTTCTTCCCTTGAGGTTTTCCCACTTTATATCTTTTGTTCATTGTGTTATCTTGCTTATGTGGATGGTTTACATGCTTTGATTGAGTGTTATAATGATTTAATGAATCATGAATGATAATTAGTGATGAATGTAATTGAATGATGTTTTAAAGGACTAATTCACCCCCCTCTTAGTCCATTATGCCTCTAACAATTGGTATCAAAGAAAGGCTCTTTTGAAGAAATTTTAACTACTTAAAGGATATCATTTGAAGGAAAAGATGGATAAGAAGACAAGGAAAGAGAACCAAGAGTTGATATCTATATAAAATAAGGATGAATAAACCATCAAGTGTCTCAAGAAGAAGATGTAGGATGCAAATGCAAATTTAAGCACAAATGAAGAGGAGTATGAAAATTGAATAATAAGACATGTGAAGTCTTTATGCATGCTCAAGTTGAACTTAAATAAATTTTGGTAGACATACAAGTAGAGTTAGCATTCCATAGAAAGGAGAACATCAATTTAAAGTCAGTAATCAAGATATATGAAGAAATTATCAAAGAGCATGAGATTCATGTTGAATCCATCATAGTAGAATTCAAAACCAAGAAAGAGAGTGTGTCAAGCTCATGAACAAGATAGAAACCCTAAAGGTTAAATAAATTGATTGAATCGTATATTAATCATATTAGAATTTTTTAAAGGAAGAATTGGAGTAGGTATACATCAAGGTGAATTATATTCTACCAATTCAAGATGTTGGCCCTAGTTCAAGTGGAGATCAAAATAAGGATGCTAGAACAAGCAAGGTCAAGAAGACAAGTTCGAGTTAGACATCCCAATTCCATTGTTGGCCATTGTGTCTTAGTTTTTTCATTGATTTCAAGTACATTAAAGTAAAATGGTGTCATGAGGTCATATGAATATCCATGATGTGTTATTTAAAGTTCAAACATTAAGGTTGATTGGTAGTGTCATGTTTGGTGATGTTCTATGTGGTCCTAGAGCATGGTCTAGCTTGCATAGTCACTGCATGAGATATCCAATTTTGGTTGAAGGTTTTATCAGGTCATTCATGGTCTTATGTTACAGATCTTAATGAGTCTCTAAGAGATAATCAAGGTCATTTAATGATTTTTCATGGTGTGAAGAAGTCATTCTAGGCTATTCCTAGTCTTAGAGCTTTTGGTTTGGTATGGTGACTTGCAAAATAGAGAAAGTAAGTCATGGTGAAAAAATAGTAGTAGCATGGTGATATTTTATATCAATTGTACAAGGATTATCAGGTCAGTTTTCATAGGTATAGTGCATGTATGAGGTCCTTGGGAAGTAAAACATTGAAGACAAAGGCTAAGTAAACACAAGTAAGTCACTATGAATAGAGAGTTTTAGAAGAAATTTAGATATGAGGTGAGTATGAAAAGTTATAGTATGTTTTCATAATGCTTAATGGAAATTTTAAGGTCAAAATGTTGAAGGAATTACAAGATATGAATTTTTGGTAAAACCCGGTTTTCTAGAGTGAGTTTTGTGCTAAATGTTGAAATTATGATGCTCATTGTGAACTCTATGTTTTTCATGGGACCTGTATATTTTTGGGGATTTATTTCCATTGAGATAAGAATATTTTCAAAAAATAATGAGGTGGTTTGTTTATCACGTTTTTATGAACGATCATTAAGAAGTTAAAGTGGTTTGAAAACCTCCCAAAACCCTAGGCAAGAAGCAACTAGGAGAAATTTTATTATAATGAGTTTTTTTCTTTCTTTTAAAAATTTGATGGTTTATTTTTGTAGAGTATTCTTGTATCTTTCCATAAATTTATGGCATATCATGTGACAATATGTGGGCTCCACTCAAAAGCAAAGTTTATGGAATTTTTCAATTTATGGAAAAGTTGTCCAAAGAAGGGATGGAATAAATTGAAAGTTTTTAGATCCTAGGAGATTTTCTACATTTCATGATAATTTCAGGTCATGGTTGAAGTCCTATAGGGAAAAGTGTGCCCTATTTATGAAGACTGGTCTTTGGGCCTAAAAGGGTAGTTTTGAGTAGTTACAGAGATTGACCTAGTTGAAGGCCTTCCACTTGGATTTGGAAGGAAATGTAAGATGTTATGGAAATTATATTAATATTTATTTATAATTCAATATGGTGTGTCTCTTTATGTGATTTTTTGATAGGTGAACCATATCCATTTGTGAAGACCAAGTTTGACTATTTTCAAGACATGATTTCTTTGGATAGAAGATTGAGGTAGAAGACACATGTGATTGATTAGTTGATGTTTCATATACATTGTAGAGAGAAGAGGGATGAATTTTGTTCCTAGTGAAAGAATTTTGAGGTATTTTAAGTGGCAAAAATGTGCAAACTAGTCAGTTCTAAAACTACTTTCTCAAAGAACTCGGTTTTGTGAAGAGTAAAGTAAGTGTGATTTGCATTGATGGAGGTATCATGAGGTATAGAAAGGATGGATTTTTTCTATAGGATAATTTATTTCTAATAAGTGTTTAAATTCCATACTTGAGGTATTCTTGTGTGATCTTGAGCATGATAGGTGAAGGTGGGTTCTAGAAATAGCTATTTTGAGTAAGATATGGTCCTATTTGATAGAGTTGTGAATAATTTGATTGGTGAAAGGTAATTTGTGATCATGGATGGTTTTTTATGACATATTTGAAATGTTTGAGACATTTAGAGGCTTGAAATTCATGATGATGAGTTTTAGGTCCTTGAGGAGCTTAGTGATGGGGTTTTGAGTCATTTTTTTCTTTTTTAGGTGTCTTGGTGCTTGGCGACCTACATGGTCCATTTTATGAATGTGTATTAGTTTTTATTATGTTTTTAATTTTATTGTTCATGATCTTGGTGATAACTGATATATATTATGTTTGTGAATTGAGAAGCATATAAAGTGCTTGTTTTGGTTCATTTTTGAACTAGTTGTCTATAAGGTGAAAAATGTGACCTAAGTAAGAGTGTGAAAGCTGTTAAAGGGAATAAATAGAGAGCTGAGGATATGTGTAAAATTATGAAGAATTTTGAATATCATGTGTGTAATGGTTTGAATCCAAATCAGTCCATGAAAGAAGAAGAATAGAATGAGTTGAAGGAGAGAGAATTTGATGAGGGTTTGATGTATTTATGAGCTTAATTTTGGGATCACAATCAGCTGTGAGATCAGCATATTTTCAATTATCATTCTTATATAAAATATCTAATGATGATTCATATTCATAGAGTATCTTGTTTTAGTAATATCATCAAGGGTTTAGGGGTTGGTGCTCTTTTTGGGGTTTGTGCCTCACTCAAATAAATCCTTTGTGATGTGTAATATCCACTTGATTCTTTGCTTTATGTGATACAAGAAATGGTTTTCAGTGGGTTTTATTCCCCCATGATGGTTTTCCACTTATATTTGGTGTCTTTTGTTATGATATTGTGAATTGTTAATACAAATCTAATATGCACATGTATGGTTATGAATGACACATCGATAGCTTAAATGATGAATTCATGGTTTGTTAAATGAAGTAAAAATTATTGTAGTAATTGATTCCCCCCTATTATCCATTGTGCTTCCAAAATTGGTATCAAAGTGGGTTTTTGAGAAGTATGTTTAATCACTTGAAGGAGATCCTCTTAGAGCAAAAGAAATGGGTAAGTCTTCATATGTTGAGGCTACATTATGGATGAAGTATGAAATTTCAAAGTCATTGAATCATATCTTACAAGATCAGATCAATTATATGGAGATAGAGCATGGTCAAACCATCAAAAGGCTATAATCTCAAGTTGAGATTATGTCTAAAGCCCTAAAGGATAAAGAAGATACTTGTTCCAAGTATGAAGAAAGGCTTGAAATATTTGGGATCTGATTTAGAATATGCTTCCAACACATTGAATATGTATGGAAGTTATAGAATAGTTATGAAGCTATGGATGGAATCTTGGAAAATCAAAGAGTTGGTAATGATAAGATAGGCCTACGTTTTGAAGGGAAAGCAAAAGGAAAATGATGAAGGAGCTGGACCAAGCACTCAATCTGATATGAATGTGACCAATAAGGCTGATTTAAGAAGGTATAACTCTATTAGACAACATAATGCTATGAGGTATGGTGTTCCTTTCAATGGTTATTGTTATGTTTGTCATGATTTTGGTCACAAAGCTAGAGATTGCAAAAGAAGGTCTTCTAAGAATGGTGAAAGTATCTTCAAAGGTGAATGTTACTCATGTTGTGAGTATGGTCACAAGGCTAAGGATTTTGGTTAGAACCTTAGTGTATATGAGCCTAGAAGTTGGAAGGGTGTTGTGTGTCACAAGTGTCAAAAATAGGGACACATTGCTAGATTTTTCACCAAGGTGAATCTTCAAGAGTCAATAGTAGGTTTCAAGCTACTAGTGGGGAAAATGGAAGAGTATTCAAGATAAAAATCAATCCCATGAATGAGTCTAATATTTTCATATCAGATCATAAGGATAATAATATGGTTGATCAAGAAAATGAGGTCAATATAAATGGTTCTCAGACTATGAGAGTTGAATATTTAAAGAAATATATGAAGGACGGTTCAAAATTAAAAGTGCTCAATATGAAGACCAAACAAATGAAATTTGTCAAAGAAGAGACTAGTTCAATAAAAATCGAAGACAATCTCATCAAGCCCAAATCAAATCAAGGAAGTATGTTTACTTTGGTTAAAAGGTCAAAGGTTGAAGAAAATCATATGTGTCTCACTTTCATTTTTGAAAGGCATAGGAAATTTGATACTAACCATAAGGTATGAGATGTGATCCATCCATGATTTTAGGAGTCCTTGTATATTAGTAGGATGTCTAGTTCAAGAAGAAAAGTTGAGTTTAAGTTTGTGTATGTGTTTTTCAATTCCTTATCCATCAAGTTAAAATTATAGTTGTAAGTGAGATTTTATCTTATCGAGATGTAAAATATATTCATACCAAGGTTAAGTGTGAATGAGTTGGATTTATGTCTCTTGAATTTAAGCTATGATGTTTTTCCCTTAATCAAATTTTCTAGGACATAAGAAATGTAAATAACCTTGATTTTTGTCTTGTATTGCCATCAGTGTGATGATCATAATGGTCTCTAAGGTCTTTCATCACCAATTTATAAAAAGTTGATTCTCAATATTAATTTTCATGAGTTATAACTTGTAAGTGTTAAGAATTTTTTTATGAAATGATACTACAAGGGAATGGTCCTTTCATGAATCATGAAGTCAAGATTTAGTAAAGATAGTTTCAGTTTGTATGCATGACAAAGGAAGTAATCAATATGAAGATTTCAAACATGCCTAGTCACACTCAGAGGGTAAGTTATGTCCCATGCTCATAAAGGTGAAGGTTACACATGTGAAGGAGAAGTACCTGAGAGTTTGTCAAAGCATGAAGATCACAAGTTGATACTTTGTATTGAAGTTCATAAGATGCTTAGGAAGTCTAAGATGATTTTTATCTCTACAAGAAAGTATGAAGATCTTGGAGGATTGTTAATGTCTATTATGATAAGGTATGATCATGAACTTATTATTCAAATAGATATTTATTATGTCAAGGAAGATAAATCATGGTTTAAGTTGTTACTCAAGTTCTAATAAGTATGTTTACTAAACTTTTGAATATGAGGTGCCTTGAATATTCTTTGTTTCTTTAGCTTTTTGGTGGATCTTGAAGTATTAGTAGTGTTCTCCAAGAAGAAATGATTGATTTGTCCAAGGAGGAATTTTACTATCTGAATGGCCAAGAATTATGTCACATTACACAATGGGTGTCAATGCCTCTCAAGGTCAATATCCAAGTGTTGATGATGTAGCGAAGATTGATAAGAAGACATTAAAATTCCAATTCCTTGTTGTTCGGTGTCATACCCCACTAGTTCACTTGGATGAAATCATACTTTATCTTGTTTTTGGTGATATATGTTTGGTTATCTTAACATTTATGATTTTTTTTATACTTAATAAGTATTTCATTAACAACTAATGCTGATAGAAAATGACTTATTATCCGAATGATGTGTTCTCATGTTTGTCTTTTTTTGTACTATTGTGATGTTACTTTTATGGTTCTTCATTTGATGATTACCTCTTATGATACATGATTTAAATCTTCTTGTAACATTATAACATGAATAGGTAATTAATATTACCAAGTAAGAATGGAAAATTGTTCAAGAAAGGCTATACCTGCTGTCGTAATCATGCTAACTTAACAAAACCTTCATTACTAGGTAATATGGTATGATTTGTTGATTTGTAAGATTAAGTGGTCTCAAACCATATCCTTGTGATTATATTAAATGGTCATTAACCATGGATGTGATTAATAATATCTCCCTTGAAGGAATTATTTGGTCGATTACCAACCTAGTATTTTATTTAATTAATTTGTTTAAAGCCATTTAATGGACATTAGAACCATTAATGATTATTTGGGAAATTTAATTTAATTTAGGAGATTTCTATGGTGATATGTACACACACACACACACACACACACATCTAAAAATATATTTATATAGATATATACATATATATTTCTTTTGAAAGGTCTTCGACCTTATTATGTAGCAATTTTATAGTATTAAACAAAAAACTGCAAGGTGGCATATTGGTCAAGCTACCACCCGAGCTTAGAAGTGAGCCTATCATGGGTGAACCTATCATAGCATTTTCCACCCTATCATGTCGAATAAATGTATTTTAGAAGATAAAAGGACCAAAGGCCACTTTGTAAGGTTAGGTTGGAATTTTTCAAATGGCTTTGACCATTCTATAGACTCCTCCTTGAGATCTAATGATGGAGGATCATTGCTAAATTTGGCTAGTGAGATGGAAGTGGAAGGTAGTGGAAAATGAAAGGGAAAATTTGGTAGTTGTGTACCGCTTTATTAATTGTGATTAAACGCAAACCCTACGGGCATTAGGGAGAAGAGAGTAGTTTCTCGAGAAAGCCACCTCCGAGCTATGAGTTAATTAGAGTTCATTTTTTTAATCCTTTTTTCTCACCACTATGAGTTCTTCATGAAGTTTTAACATTCTATTTTCATTTGAGAAATCTTTAGCTCTACATGCTATCTCTAATCTGTTTTCGAGCTTTTTATTGATTTATTTAAGACTTCGGTTGAGTTTTTAATGGAGATTGATGATTGACAAGGAGAGTTTCTTTTTGGTTTTCTTAAAGAGATTCTCAAAAAATTTGGGTGAAGGATTTGGACTTGACCGATTTGTGAAGGAAATCAAAGGAGACACTCTATAAATTATCACAAGTATGAAAATTTTATTCTCCCCATCTTTAGTATTTATGGCATCGAGACATTTTTATCTTGTTTTCACCATGCAAATAATTACTTGTATGATTTATATGCAAATATATTATGAGTGTAAAATTAAGGAATACCATGTTAACATTTTGATTAAATATTTAGGGTTTAACTATTTGTTATACACGTGTGTTTTTAAAATAAGATATATATTAGTTTTTAATGAATACCCATTTTTTTGATGATTACATGAGATATATTTACATTGCACTATCTCCTTGTCAAGAATGAGTGTCAACTAGTGATGAGGTAGTCGGTATTTGATTTCATTGTCTTTATATCATTTTCTGTTTTGGATTCATGTTTGATAGTTTAATTTTTACCCGGCAAAATATAGTCAACATAATTGATGAAAGACCTAGGACATTCATGCATAGGTCACTTTGTAAATTCTTTAAGGTTGAACGACAATTATTAGGTTGAATAATAATATTTAGTCTTGATAAATGAAATACCCATCCATATATATGATTATTTGTTTCATTATACTATTATAGGCATTTGGAGTTTTAACCAGCTTTCTACCTCTGTATGCTTCCCTTCGACTACCTTTACACAAGCCTAAACTTGACAAGAAAGGTTATATGTAGCATGTTAGGCTACTTGATGTCACATCCATTTGAGCATTGATTTTACTTACAAAAATGACCTACCTCTGTGCAAATTATTTGGGCTTAGTGGGAATGGTGGGATTCTAAGTTAATCAATTTTTATGAATAATGCCTCAAGATTTCAAATAGTCATTATGATTGTATGGTTATGAAATACACACACACACACACATACACACACACACACACACACACACACACACACACACACACACACACACACACAGATGGTTTGTGGTTCAATTCATTTAAGGAACATTCATAAGCCTTAAGGTAATTCGATTTAATTTTGATAATGGACTTTATTGTTCCATGAGGTCTTTTACTTTTTCTCTCTTTAACTATTAATAATAGTTTATAATATTATATAAAGAATGGAAAACTAGTAGTGTAGATCCTTTTCTTGTTATCTGTGTAGAATTTGTGATTGTGAAAATATTCCTTTGTCGGTGTGAACATAGTATTTATATTTGAATGATTGGAAAATAATTATAAATTTTTATCATTAGTACCCTCCCTCATTGTGATATGTAATTACTTTTCGGTAAAAATTTTAAATTACCCAACTCATGATCATTTGTGAACCAATAAAATTATAAATAAGTTCGGTTTATATTCTATAATGGTGTTCATTCAATCATGAATTGTTGAACCTTACTATCTTCGTGTGAAGGAACATTAAATAGGTATGAAATGATAACTCCTTGTTGTTTATATTTCTATGTTTATAACATTGATTATATTATTGAACGAAGAAATATCATATTGATGTTTTGGTGTTATAAATGTTAAAGATAAGGTGAATGATCTTTTCATGCCATTTCTTCAAACCGATTGTTTTCTAACATTTTTCGAGATGAGGAAAAGTCTTTACAGAAGATGATCTAAAATACTATGATGATTCTAATTAATTGATTATGTTATACTATTTAAAATATTACATGGCATGTTGTGCGAGTGAACTTATGCTTCGTTATTATAATTTGATAAAGGCACCTTAGCCTTAAATACCTTTGTATTACTTTGGAAAACCGAATGTTAAATTACTTTTATTTATAGACCGTAAATCAATAAAGTGATTTCAAGTTGATCAAATATTTATTTTCGTATAGTTTTGGAAAGGAAATATAAATCTTATAATTAATAATGGATATTTGTTTTAATATTGATCTCGGTTGATCATATGATTATCAATGTAAGTTTTGGATATAAGTGTAGTATAAATTTTTTTTTTATAAATGGTGAAAAGGGTTAAGGGGACCCTACCCCAATACATATGGATATAAAGATATTTCACTATAAATTATTTGTGACATAAACATTTTTTTATGAGATATGGCATAGATTTTGAAGTAATTATGAAATAGTATAATTATGTGAATTATTTTAAAACATATATATTAAAAGTTAATCTACATAATGGTTATTGAGTGATGAACTATTAACATAGATGGTTGAGGTCTATTATTTAATAGTTACATGCATGAAACCCATTCGAATATGATAAATAAAGAAAAACATTTTATTATAAATTCCTTAGCATGTAGTTGATAATCTTATGGATGATTGTGATATATTTAGTTGATGAGTTCAAGTAAATATGTACTTGAAGCAATGATACGACATTTTGTAACCCAATAAATTATGGATTGCTCTATTAATATAGTATGTTGCCTTAATTATATTATTGATGCTTAAATGATGTGCATAAATAATAATTGTGATTTATTGTCAAAACTAAGTTATGGACCTTAGGATTGAATTCTTAGGTGATAATGTATCAATGTGTTATAAAGTAAGCATGTCATAAAACTTATTCTTATTAATTAAAGGGGAATTATGGCATTCCTAATAAAGGGAACTCACCAACCAACATCGGATGGATGTAATAACAAAATTCCCATTTAATGAAGTAAGTCATTAAGTGAGTATTGTGGTATAGCTGATATCCTAAGTTCTCTTGCCAAGATCCATTTATTATGAAAGTCATAAGTCGTATAAATGAGTGTTATGCCAAGATGTAGAATTTTTTTCCTACTTGATTAATTCACATCGGTACCAAATTATGTTAGCTACTAGGAAGGAATTTTTAGAGTGAATACGTAAGTCATTATGAGAACACTTCCTTTCCCATAGAAACCTAAGTTGGCATAAATCGATATTTTTCACACAGTTGAAATTTTTTGTAACTTTGCATAGCCAAAAATTAATTTAATTTAACTAAAATATTCAATTCTAATATAATGGACCAAGTGACATGGTGATGGGACGTGTTTCTATTTATGAATGTGACTTCTAGAAACTTAACATATAACGCATGACTCATAAAATTTGGCCAAAGTAGTGTATGTCATTACAATGTCAAGTTCACCTAGTCCTAACTAAAGTTTCGGATGTCGGATGGGATTCAATTGAACTAATTTTAGGTAGACACTTAGAGAAACAATTGTAAATCATTTTGAGAAGGGAACTAAAGGTATACTTGTATTCAAACTTGAATAGGTAACCTATAGGGAATCAATGGATCTAGTTGACCCATAACTATGCACATGCTTAATTGATTTGTTATCTAAAGAATTGTAAATAAAATTTTGGATTTAAATGTTAGATTACACATTTAAATCATTTAAGGCCTATGTTAGTTTTAGGAAGACAAAAAAATCCCATAATTATGGAGTATTGAAAAGTAGATGTTATATTTATGTATTAGAGTTAAAGGTTGCATCTCTTGACCTATTAAGTCCTCACGCTAACAAAATTTATTTATTTTTGTAACAAAGAACATGGTTAGAACAAGGAGAAACATTGAAACAACCAACCCAGTAGGTGGTGATGCAGCCACAATGCAAAAGTTGGATGAGTTCCTTGTTTCCATACAAGATACATGAAATTGTATTGTTGTTCAAACAACAAGTCATGTGTAATGACAATGGTAATGTCAATGATGGTAGTGAACCATCTCAGAACAACATAATGCTATAAATAGTAATTTTGTAGACCCCGATGCAACTAATAATGATTATGAAAATTTTGACGTAAATGTAAACCCAAATGTTAATGAGATAAACCCATCTAAGAACAAGAGGAACATTTGGAAACTAAACTCACAAAAGATATCAATAGGATCATTCCACAAAATTTTTATGGTACAACCTTAGGTGATGGAGCTAAGAATTGGCTCAAGAAATAGAGAATTATTTTTCCATTAATAACTTCTCGAGAGGTAACCAAGGTAGTTTTGGGAGCTTATCATCTCTCTAATGAAGCATCCTCTTGGTGGGATAGCCGGAAGGTGGATTTGGTTGTGGATGAGGAAAATATGACTTGGGATCAATTCAAAGCATACTTGATACAACACTAGTTACCCTGCATTTATTATAATCAAAATATGTTTGAATTTTAGACACCGACACAAGGAAAATAAAAGTGATTGAATATTCGGAGAATTTCATGAAACTTCTCAAGTATGTGCCTCGAGTACAAATGGATTAAAAATTTTGTATTATGAAATTCATCATGGGATTAAACCCGGTGAAAGGAGGTGAAGTTAATGTCCATGGACAATGGAAGTTGTCTTTTAGATGGTAATCAAACAAGAATAGAAATTATAAGGCTATATCTCGCACATAGAGAGGAAGAGAAAATAAATATGTAAATGCACCATATCCTCATTGGCACCTAAAAAGGTAGCATAGAATAAGTTTGGCAGAAAAAATAGAAATAATAATGGAAATGGAAAGAAAAACACGGTTAAGATCTGCTGAAATAACAAGAAAGGTGTACGTAACAATGCAACCAATAAGGAAAGTTAAACGGATAGAAAAGGATTCTTTCTGGGGGCTATTTTATATGTGGTTCGATCATTATGCTAATAAAATTTTGGAGTGAGAGAAGGATAATAACCAAAACACCATATTCATGTTTTAATGACGTATGATTAACTAAAATTAACTAAACTATTGGAGTGTAATAATGGTTATTCTAATATAGGAAGAATAAAATTTTGTAAAATATGATAAAATAGTATTGAATAATTTTAAATAATAATATCAAATGAAACTAAACCCTAATGTGTAAGAGAAGAGTGAGGAAAATACTCAAATGATTTAAGAAGACTATCATAAAGTGTCGTATTTAGTCATGAATTCCAAACATAGGAACAACCACTCGAAGTCCCATAAAGGCCATATCTAGGAGATCAGAGCATACCGGAGTGCCCAAGAGGGTACTACGCACCCCAATGCACCCTAGTATGGCGTAATAGTCACCTAGTCCCTAAAAATGCTCAAAATCTATTTTTTTGAGCATCACAAGATATTCTCGAATATTCTATTTGTCACATTGAATCTTCCGAGCTACACCGTATGTATCGAATGATGAAGGATGAAGTAATGACTTGAAGAGACAAAGAAGTATCAAAATACTAAAAATAAAATATGTAAAATGAATGGGTTAGACTAACCTCAAATTTCCAAAATAGTGGGCTTACTACTCGAGCATTGCACTACATTTTAGACCTAAATGTACTTTTGGTGCATGTGTGTGTGTGCGTGTGTGTGTGCATGTGTGTGTGTGTGCCCTAAGTTCTCTTGTGGCTAGTCACACTTTGTGAATTAACAAGAAAATAATAATTTTAGAAAATTTAATAGCATGTTTATAAGGAATAGAATAGAATCCCTCCCCCTATGTTGTGTGTGTTGATGCAGATCTCCTAGCCTTGATGCATGGCACTATGTGGATACAAGTGATGTAATGGATACAACTCTAGATGGATTGGTAGTAATAAGTGACACTAGTACCCTCATTATGGTCTCATAACTTTATATTTATAGGGTTCTCTTGATCTAATTTTGTAATTAACCCCAACATGGCCAACTAGGAAAAAGATAAGGATGAAAAATGGTTACAAAGATCCCAAAAAGAGGAGCGAAAGTAAAACAAAGATCGGGTGCCCTATGTGGGACAAAGGCGTCCCAAGACAGATCGAGCTCCCCATTTTAAGCTAAAATTATGGGACATTGATGAAATAAATGGGCATGTATATGAAAATACATGGTAATGATAAAATAAGATGGCGAAAGATAAGATTAATTATTAATTTGTTCACTTAAAAACCTTCTAAATAGTAGTATGAGACCAAAAATAATGCCAAAAGTGCATAATTTTGTGAATACATTTTTTCCCCTCTTTATGTTGGTGAGTGGAAAGCTCGGTAACATAAATTAGATAGAGATGTGTACCTGATGTCCATGTAGAGTGTAGTAGAAAATGTGCCAAAGGACTAGAAAAAGCGTGGAATGATAAAAAGATGGAGGAGCGTGGAAACTATAGATGAAAAATATGTATAAAAATGTGATGAGAGTAAACCTATGGTGAAAATCATGTATAGTTATTGTAGTGTGTAGTGTACCTGCATGGTTAGTAAAGGAAAGTGTTTTCATGGTGTGTTGTCTTTAATATTTCATTGTTGTTGTTGTTTTTGTTGTTGTTTTTTCCCCAATTTGACTTCTTGTTTCTCATATGGCCTAAAATGCAAGGAGAAAATGATCAAGTAGTCAAATATGTATGTATGTATATGTTGAATACACTATGTAAAATACGCAAGTGTAAAATATTGTTATGTGTGTGGAGCCTATTTTCATGTTAGAGTGTGGTACACCTTCTATGTGTTACACTGGGTATTTTTAAGGCGGTCCTTTCACTGGGTGAGCGGTCAGGGGTTCGGGGGGTAAAGCCCCAAAGCAAATTTTCATGGGTGGTTTATCAACCCATGGGTAATGGGCAACCGTTATGGGTTGTTTTTGGGCCCATGGTTTTTTGGTACCCATTGTTTTGTAAAACCACTTCTTGGCTACCCATAGGTTTATGGGATGGTTTTGGTTTTTTTCCATTGTTTTGATACCACGGTTTTATCAAAATGCTTAAGCAATTTTCTATTTATATGGTCTTATGCATATGATAGAAAAGACATGCAAATGTATTGCATAGATGTGTTTTGAATTCGGTGTGAATTCTCAGAGAGTTTGTTGAGCATAGCTCTAAATAAATATTGTTATTGATTGAGAGAGTGGAGGCTTGTAATAAAATATGAGCAAGTGATTCTTGGTGGACGTAGCCCAAATTGGGTGAACCACGTTAAATCTTGTCTCTCTATGTTGTGTTATTTATTCTACACTTTTATTTGAGATCTCAGTAATATTTTTTGCATATTAGTTTCTACTGCTTCGATTCTCAGAAAGGATTATTCCACATATTTTTTATCTCTTATTTTCTAACAAATATGTTGAATGAAAAATTAAATGGAACATGTGCACCGATCCATGTCGAGAAAAGTGTGTAGAAGGATATCATATACTCTACGAGTTTTTTAAGAAATCTCACACTACCCTAGCTAAAGAAGTGTAGGGAGGAAATTCTCGTTGTCCTCTAACCTTTGACCACTTCTACTAAAATGTGTGAAGAGATCTCTGTATCCTCCTAGTTTTTAGGTGATCTCGATGCTAACTAGCTGAATTAATGTAGAGAGGCACACCCATTATAACCCCTAAGACTATAACTACTTTCTAGAAATGCTAAGGACACTATGTCCTATAAAAAAAATTGTATGGAGTTCGTAGACTGTCTCGAACTCACTTACTATATGTAAACCCACAATGCCAAGGGAAGAAATTTCACTATACTAAACCGGTGTAAATACGTTGTGTTAGTATGTAAAACCCTCAATGATTCCCCCTCTTTAGGGGTGCAAGTGACATCACCGAAAGGAGAACGCGCTACCAAAAGAGGACCAACCACATGTACATTAGAACTTTACCTCAGCAACGAGAAAGGAAATGTGCTTGGTAGAAACCAAGGCCCGCACACAATGGGATGGCTAGACAAAACAATTGTTAGTCCAAAAACACATGTAGGTAATAAGATAAGTGTAAAATATGGAGAGAATGTAAAACTAACAAGCACGGTAGTGTAAACACACAAGAAAGTAAGTCCGCATGAGCGGGCTACAAACATGGGACATCACTCACGATGTTGTAAGACACTCAAGGCCATCATGGTCATAAACAACAACCAAGTGTGCACACAAACATAAGGCAAAGTCCGCATACAATGGAAAATAATGGAAGACAAGTATAGACAAATAAAAAAGTAGTCATGGAAACATGTAATCCTATAAAACAAGTGTTACACATGGAACACCCATTAGCATGTTAGAGAAATAACCAATATGTCAATGCATGTATAATAAAATGTAAAGTACTAACTACAAAATGAAACAATAAGACCTATGATAGACAAATTTGATGCCCCTCAAAGTGACCAATATAGGAAGGGTAGAAGGTGAGCATCCATGCCACATGTAAAATTCATGTATCTGTGATCACACTAAACAAAGGTGTGAATGTGCATGTGTGTATGATATAGATAATGACATTTAATAAATCGGTCTAACATGTGTACTAAAGTGATCATGAAAATCACTTAATAAACAAGATTAAATGCCCCTAAGACAATGTATTATGCTATGGGTGAATGGAATGGAATGTGAAATGGAATGATAAGGGAAAGTGCCCCCCCCACCCCCATGAGTGTATGGAAGTGTATGCAATGAGGTTCATTTTATTTTCCCCCTCGAAGTCAAGAATGAATAGTAAATAAGAGTACATTATTGGGAAATGGTCAAGTAGTGTGTATATGTAATGGTGATGAGATGAAACATGTGGAAAAGTTGTGTGTGAACCCTATAGCTGAAGCGTATATCATGACTTGATGAAAAGATGGTTGTTGAGTTTTCCTAAGCATATATCAAGAGAGAATGAAGTAGATGAGTGATGATTTATCCCTACACGTATATCACTACATGATGAAAAAGAAGCGATGATTTATCCCTAAGCATATGTCATTACATGATGAAAGAAGAAGTGATGATTTATCCCTAAGCATATATCACTATAAGATGCAAAATAGAAAGTGGTGATTTAACCTAAGGTGTATACTACTACAAGATGAAATGATGGAGGTGATTGATGATTTAGCCTAATGTGTATGTCACTACAAGATGGTAAAATGGAGGTGGTGATTTAGCCTAAAGAATATACCACTACGAGATGCAATAATGAATGCAATTGACGATGTATCCTAAAGCGTATGTCACTAAGGGATGAAGTGATGAAGGTGGTGATCTAGCCTAAATCATATACCACCGGAGGATGAAAAGGGGATGAGAAAATATTTAGCCTAAATTTTATGTGACTAAACTAAGAACGATGTGGGATGGAATGTCGCATGGTGATTATAAGGTCTATCATATTGGTAAACCCTCAACATTCGAGTATGGAATGAGGAACTAAAGTGCGTCATAGGGTGGTAATCGTAATTCCTATAAAACAACATAGTATAGATGACTAGGTGATGAATATGGTATGTAAATGTAGGGTATGTTGACAACAATGCTAAAGTTGTAGGATGTAATGTGTAAAATGTGACAATGAGTGTAGATAAACTAGTAATGTAAAATGTAGGAATGAAATATAAAGCTAGATTCATATGTAATGTAACTTAGAGGAGTATTTAGAATATGGGTAATGTATAAATGCATAGTTTAGGATATGACTAAGTATAGGTCATGCGTAGATAGCCTAATAATGTGTGTTGTATATATGAGGACTAGCATACTATATAATAATTGTAGAATGAATGATGTATTACATGCAATATATGATGAAATGAAATGTGGAATTCTAAGTGTGGTTTGTGGGATTTAGTGTAATGGTAATCCCTCAATAGTCAAGTGTGAACCAAAGCACAAGAGTGCATCATTGGGTAATCACGGTGCTATGATGTGTGATATGGTATGCTTATAGGAAAGGATAGTAAATGAGAAGTACAAAAGGTGTAATGTAAGATTATGTAACTATGTGGAAATATGAGGGGGAAAGTGTGTAATGTGATATACCCCCATGGTAGTGTGCCAAGGGAATATGTAAACTCATCAAGGAGATCGTCATCCTCGGGATCAAATTCAAATAGATATGCATTAGTAACTTGGTAGGCTATAGTGCTAGGTTGATCATGTAATGAGCCATTGAGACGTAAATGATACATGCCCATAACATATTCCTCATCCGTTAAGGGAGGGAGGGGGAAACCATGTGTGTAACAATGAGTGATAATTTTTGTATAACCTAGGAAATATATATTAAAAATTATAATATGTCCAAAAGGTATAGGAAAATATATATTTATATGATTCGAATCTAGGGTACCCCAACATAGTCCAAGGATTGTCCTAATGTGAGTGGTGCGAATAGTAGGAGTACGTGTAAGAAAAACATCAAGATGAAAGACACAAAGTCCATAAGTGGTTGTGACATGGACTAACCCATGGTATAAATGAGGGTGGTATGGTGGTGAATGAATATCATAAATGAAAAAACCTAGGTGGGCTAAGCCCTCGTGCTTATATATGGTTTCAAGTGAAGTACGCTATATTAAGATTTTCTCCTGTATGAACCTTGTATGAAGAATGTGAAAGTGAATGGTGGGAGGATAGGAAATGAAGATGAAGATGGGAAAGTAGTGTCCATGGAGGGGACATGTGGTTGATATGGAATAATAGTTTTAGTAGTAGGTGGTGGAGAAGGGATGACATCTAGTAAAAAAATATCTCCTCAAGTGGTGGTAAATGAGGTGGGTCATCCATAGGTTGAGGCTCATCTATAGTATCAATGTAAGGAATAGGAAGACTAGTGTTAAGGTCATGGACACAATATTGGAATGGGTCATGGTCTTGAAATATAGTATACTCAATGCATTCATGTAATAACTTAACATAATAATGGACTGTAGAAGCAACAACCTACATGGCATGGAGCCATGGCCTACCCAACAAATAATTATATGAGATGGGAAAATCTATAACAAATAAAACTGTAGGGAGAGTTTTGGGACCAACAATAATGGGCAAGGTAACATGACCAAGACATGGATGAATGGTACCATCATAAGATCACAGTGAAATAAAAGGAATAATGTCACTAGCAGAGATACCTAAAGCTTGAAATAATTACATAGGGTACAATTAAGCTTAGAACCATTATCAATTAGATTGTGTTTGACACCAACATTATAAATGTGAGACATAATATGGAGGGGTGGGTCATTATCAAAGGGATGAATGTCAACAGGAGGATTATCCTTAAATGTTATATGTTGTGAGAATGCATCGGAAAATGTGTTATACATGGAATCTAGATGCATGTCAACGAAACATTTGTAGAGAGCAAAAATGTGTTGAACATGATGAAGCAAATCAGGATGAGTAAGAAAATAATCGTTTCTAGAGATACTCATGATGGCTAAATGCAAGTACAAACCCTAGGAGGTGCTATGAAGAAACGAAGGGGTACACCAAAATGATTAACTAAAATTAACTAAACTATTAGAAATGTAATAATGGTTAATCTAATATAGGAGGATTAAAATGTTGTAAAATATGATAAAACAAAGACATGATGATTTTAAATAATCATATAAAATGATACTAAACCCTAATGTGCAAGAGAAGAGTGAGGAAAAGACTCGTGTGATTTGAAAAGACTTTCATAGAGTGTCGCAGTCCTGATCACGAATTCTGAAGCGAACAACCACTCTCAAAATTCCCCAAAGAAGGCTAGATCTAGAGGATCTAAGCATACTTGTAAAATGAATGGTTGGCCAGAGCAACCAGAAGGGTATTGTGGTGCTCCGAGGCACCCTAGTATAGCATAATAGGAACCCTAGTCACCGAAAATGCTTAGAATATGATTCTTTCAATGTCACAAGATACTCAAATATTCTTTTTCCACACTAAATCTTTCAAGTTGCAATGATCGGATGTATCAAATGATAAATGATGATGTAATGACCAGTAAGAGACAAAGAAGTATCAAAACCCTAAAAATAAAAGATGTAAAATGAATGGTTCAAACTAACCTCGCCTTCCACAACAATGGGCTTACTACTTAATCTAAGCGTTTCACTACATTTCGGACCTAAATGTAGTTTTGGTGTGTGTGTGCATGTCGTTCCCTAGGTACTCTTGTGCAGGCTACCACACTTTGTGAAGTAGCGAGCAAAGAATAACTATAGAAAATGTAATAGTATGTGTGCATGGAATAGAATAGAATCCATCTCCCTATGTTGTGTGTGTTGATTCATACCTCGTATCCTTGATGCATGGCATTATGTGGATGAAAGTGATGCAATGTATGTAACACTAGATGGAGTGGTAGTAGTAAGTGATGTTATGACCCTCATTATGGTCTCATAACTTTATATTTATAGGGTTATCTTTCTCTAATTTCATAATTAACCCCGACATGGCCGACTAGGAAAAATATAAGGATGAAAAATGGCTAGAAAGAGCCCAAAAAGAGGTGGGAAAGTAAAAAAGGATCGGAGCACCCCGTGGGACTAGGGCACCTCGAGGTGCCCCAATATACGCTAAACGGACAAGACAATGATGAAATAGTTGGGCATGTATATGAAAATATGTGGGAATGATGAAATAAAAAGATAAAATAAGATGGCCAAAAGGTGGGATTAATTAGTACTTTCTTCACTTAAGAACCTTCTAAATAGTAGTATGAGACTAGGCTAAATAATGCCTAAAGTGAAAAAAAAGTTTCGAGGTAAAATTATCTACACTAGATTGCTCGGTAAAAGTTGTGCATTTTTAATTTTACAACTATGGGAAGAATCACTATAACCGATAAAGCAAGCTGAAAAGAAAGTTATGCCAAAAAGGTTGAAGTGGTATGTAATCTATATGTAGATATGCGTGTAACCATTTTATTTAATATTGGCACTACTGAATTTTTTTTTCTACTAAATTAACATCTAAGCTTAAAAGAAAATCTGGTTATATGAAAGAATCATGGTCCTCTGCTTTTAATATGGAAACAATGTTTTCCACACTATTAAGAAATTTATGTTTGACGTTTAGAGTGGAACTCCCAAGCTTTACCACTAAAGAAGACCTCTATTCAGCCCCTCTAGGCTCATATGACATAGTCATAGGTATAAACTAGTTAGCCCAAAGATAAGGTAACTATAGACTGCCTCAAAATTCAAGTAAAAATAGGTTTCATAGTTAGAAAAATCACATCAATGCATCTTAAGAAATCTAAGAACAAAGGTTGCATGTTATGTGTTGTAAAATTGTAGATTTGGGTGAAGAAGGTAAGATTTTTGTGGAAGATCATTCACTACTATGTGATTACAACAATGTATTTCCCGATGAACTACTAGGTCTTCCTCCTAAAACAAAGTTAAATTTCACAATAGCTATCAAACTAGGAACCAAACCAATTTTTCAGATCCCTACACGACAATAAAAACTTTTGGTTTGAAAGCACAACTTCATGAACTTTTATCAAAAGGTTTGATCAGACCGAGTATCTCTCCTTGGGGTGCAAAGTGGTCATCTTTGTAAATAAGAAGTATGGAACACTTAAGCTATGCATCAATTATTGGATTCTTAATAAAGCCAACATAAAAATAGGTATCCCTTTCCAAGAATTGATTATATTTTGTATCAAATGTGTGGAACATCAATTTATTATAATATTGATCTCTCGATGAGGATACCATCGCTTAAGAATAAAGGATGAGGATATATACAAGATTACCTTTAGGATAAGATATGGACATTTTGAGTTCACTATGTTTCCCTTTGGACTAACAAATTCTCCAACCGCTTTTATGAATTTAATAAATGATATCTTTCAAGAATACTTTGACAAGTTTGTGCTAGTATTCTTGGATGATATTCTTATTTATTCCAAAAGTATTGAAGAGCATAATGAACATCTTAGGATTGTTTTAGATGTGTTAAGGAAGAGAAAAATTTATGGTAAGCTTTCCAAGTACCCATTTTATCAAAACGAAGTGCAATACTTGGGACACATAATAAAAAAGGATGGGATTTCTATAGATCCATCAAAAATTACAGCAATAACAGAATGGCCAACACCTAAAAATGTACATGAAGTAAGAAGTTTCATGGGATTGATAGATACTATAGAAAATTTGTAAAATATTTCTCAAAGGTCAGTAGCTCTATTACCTCACCGCAAAAAAAGGATAAGAAATTTGTTTGGTCTGAAAAATGTGTAAATGCTTTCTCTCTATTGAAATAAAAATTAACTATTGTGCTTGTGTTAAAAATTCTAGACCCTAATGGGAACTTTACTTTGTAAAGAGATGCCTCTAGTGAAGGTTTAAGAGGTATCCTACTACAAAATGACCATTTGATTGCATATCATTAGAAAACTCAAAGTAAACGAGTTGAATTATGCTCCCCATGACTTAGAGATTATTGTTATTGTACATGCATTGCAAGTTTGGAGACATTTCCTTTTGGGAAAGCCCTTCAAACTCAAAATAGATCATCTAGGTATGAAATACATTTTCACATAGCCAAATTTGAATGCGAGACAATGAATATGGTTATATTTTTATCACAATATGAATTTGATATCAACTATATAAAAGGTAAGGAAAATAGAGTGGCATATGCGCTAAGTCATAGGAAGCACATTTCCACCCTTGTCACTTTGATAACCCAATTCAAGGATGAAGTGAATAAAGCAATGATGGTTGATTCTTATTACCAAAGAAGTTAAATCTGCACTTGTTTCAAATCCTAATGCTAATAGGTATAAAGGATTTAGATTTGACAATGAAGGATTCCTAAAATTTTAAGTTTGAGTGTATGTACCCTTGGAAAATTAACTAAGGATGAAAGTGATAAAGGAATTTCATGATGCTCCCTATTCTGGACATCCTGGAGTGACTAAAATGTTTGTTGATGTAAAACAACAATATTTTTGGAAAGGGATGAAGAAGGACATAGTAAACTATGTATCTCATTGTTTGGAATGTCAACGAGTTAAGGCTAAACATATGCATCCAACGTGAATATTATATCCTCATAGCATTCCACAATATAAATGGCAAGGAATTAGTATGAATTTTTTACAAGGGTTTCCTATGTCAAAGAATAAACATGATTTAATCTTGGTTTTAGTTGATAAATTAACAAAAGTGGCTCATTTCATACTAGGGAATCTAAAATATGATTCACTTGTGCTTGTAAAAAGGTTCGTGCATGAGATTTTTAGATTGCATGGTGTACCTGAATTGATAATTTCAGATAGAGATCCTAGGATGACTTCTCATTTTTTGGAAAACCTTGAATACCACTTTAGGGACAAAGATAAATTTTAGTTCTGCATACCATCTAGAAACATATGGATAGAATGAAAGGGTAAATCAAGTGATGGAAGACATGCTCAGGATGTACTACATGGATCAATAATACAAGTGGGAAAAATAACTTCTACTAGTTGATTTTTCCTATAATAACACTTACCATTTATAACTGAAAATGGCTTTGTTTGAGGCCTCAGATGGATGAAAGTGTAGAACACCCGTCACTTGGGACAATGTGGAACACAGGAAGTAATAAGACCTAAAATGTTGATTGAAATGGAACAACAAGTTAATTTCATTCATGAGCGATTGAAAGAGGTCGATAGGAAGAAAAGCTACGCTGATTTAAAGAGAGTTGAAATAAAATTTGAGTAAGGAGTTAAATTTTTCTTGTGAGTTAAGCCCAAGAAAAGTTCTATTTCGTTTAAGGGTAAGTGCACCAAGTTGGGGGCCAAAAGGGGGTCTTAAGTGGACGTATTTTTCTGAAAAAATAAAAAAATTCAACTTGTACGATTTTTTTGAAATAGTTACACTCAAAATTGGAATTTTTGTATCAACATGAATCATAGAATTTTGATTATAGTTTCTAAGCTACTAAATTTTATTGAAAATGGATACGTTTAAGTGGTTAAAATAACTAAAATACCAACAGTTCTCCTATTTTTGTTAAAAAACATAACAGAGTGACTTTCATGCCCCCACCATTTTTTAGCACCATTTTGTAGTTTTGAAAACCCTTTAGTAGAAAGATAGCTAGGAGCATCTAGATCACAGTGCTAGAATTGTTTTTAGATTTTTAGCAAGTATTTATTTTTGTATGATTTTTCTAGTAGAGAAATTTTTTTGTTTTGTAAAATAACAGAGCTCCATCCCTTTCCCCCTAACGACCTCAAAAAATATATAAAATTAGATTTATTTATTTTTAATATGTATATAATTAGGCCTAGTTTGTGCTAGTATAATGGGATAATTATTTTTCAATTTCGATGACCCAAAAAAAGATACACGATGAAATATAGACATATTTACACTTCAAAAATAGCTATAAAAATCCATAGTTAGAAAATAAATAATATGGAAACCTTATATTAGTTAGAAAATTTGAAAACTTATATTTTTAGAAAGAAGAAACTAAGCTCTACATTGTGGTATTTTTTTAAACGGATCGATTGTTTTATGTTGATTTATCATGGAGGAAGTGGAATTTTTTACATTTTCCCTCAAAACATGTTGTTTTTTGTGTTTATGTAGGTCCGTGCCTCAAGCTTGGGGATCCAAACTAGATCCCAAGCCTTTAGGCATTACTTGGAAAAAGTGAAAACGTAAATCATGTACGCGTTATAATGTGTATGTGTTCTTTATAGTATAAACATTGTATATGCTTTTGCATGCTTCTATTTACAAAAATAAATGTTTAAGTATAATTTTTTCATTTATAAATAATAATAAGTGAAAAACTTATACTTTATATTTATTCATTTAAATATAAGAAATTAGGTCACTCTACACCTTATGTAATTAGTCTCACACTCCATGAGTCACGCTTTAGGAGATAGTTTTTATAGTATAATCTTGTCGAGACATAGGTAATTTTTAGGATTTCAACTTATGCGCATTCACCTAAAGATTTTAGCATTTAACTTCTACAATCGAAATCCAAAACCCTAGGCCATAAACCTAAACCCTAAAATGTAAACCTTGAGCCCTAAACCCTAAACCTCAACCATGATCCCTAGACCAAAACCTAAACCCTAAACCTTAATCCCTAAACCTTAAACCTTAAACATTCAACCCTTACTCATGATCCCTAAACCCCGAGCCTTAATCCCTAAGCCTTGAGACCTAAGCCCTAAACCATAAACCATAAACCATGAACCATGAGCCCTAAATGTTAAACCCTAAACCATAAAAACTAAATCCTAAACCCTAAACCATAAACCATAAACCCTAAACCCTAAGCCTTGAACCCTACACCCTTATCCCTAAGCCCTAAAATCTAAACCCTAAACCTTAGACCATATACCCTAAACCCTAAACCCTAAACCCTGACCCTAAAACCTAAACCCTAAACCCTAATCCATAAACCATAAACCCTAAACCTTAAGCCCTAAACATTAAATCCTAAACCCTAAACCCTAAACCTTAAACCATAAACCCTAAACCTTGAACCATAAACCATAAACCCTAATCCCTAAACACTAAATCCTTAATCCTAAACCCTAAACCTTAAACCCTAAATCATTAACCCCGATCAATAAACCCTAAACCCTAAACCCTAAACCCTAAACCTAAACCCTAAACCCTAAACCTAAACCCTGAATCCTAAACCATAACCCTAAACCTTGAACCCTTAACCATAAACCTTAAACCTTGAACCATGATCCCTAAAACCTAAACTCTAAACCCTAAACCCTAAACCATATTTCATCAATATTTCCTAGTCTCATGCCTAGAACCATCATTGAGTTTGCTTATAGAACTACCTTGTTTATGAGAGGTGGGACAAGTAACTAAATGGATATGACATCTACCTTGTTCCTTGCAATGCATATTACACATGTCTTCCAGACATGTTTCCCCACATATACTTGTGCTCTTGAATGTAAATTTACTCACACTCTAAAAAAATTTCACATTTCTCATATTTCCATGTATGGTATTATGCAAGCTAGGATGACCCATTAGAAGCTGGAAAAAATAACCATCACAACACAAAAATTAATCTTAAAGGAAACAAAAGAAACATAGATAATATACCAATATGGAGGTGTAGGATCATAGTTGAATTTCCTACAGTATCCTCTCCTCTAGAGAAAGAGAAAGTTATTGTTTTACTAGAATGGATAGTAAATTTAATGAACTTCCTAAAGTGTTCAAAATAAGCATAGAAATAGGGGAATGGATAAGAACACAAAGTGGTTATCAATCATCTAGTAAATATGTCTTGTTGAGTTCTTAAAGGGAATCACCTAGCCTATGACTTAGTGACCTTCCATTCATTGATAATTCCTTATATGATAAACCCATAGATGTTTTCAAAAGGACCTTAAAAACATAGGGGTAGTCATCAATCCTAGTGAAGGGTGTGATGTGATTTCAAGAAACTTGAAATTCATATAGATTTAGAGGTCATAACATGAATTTACAAATATATCTATCATTATAAATGGAATCCAAGTAATGGTGTCTCCATGTATCCAAGGATCGAGGACTACTAGGGTTTGTGGAAGGATTAGACATTCGAGAATGGTAAACGATTGGAAAAAAATAGAAGTGGTTTCCCAAGTATGGGTGAAAGCTATATTTCCTTAGGTATGGGTGGAGGTGATCCCCCTCAAACCAGAACTTATGACGTAAGAGGTTGAATCGGTGATGGGTTTGATAAAGCGGTAGGTGGGGGAAAATAAACTAGGTAACGTGCGAGAACATGTAATAGTGATATATGTGTAGGTAATAGGTGGGGGCATTCAAACACATGCACACATATAAAATGTGACAAGGCACTAGGCTAAAGATCACAAACTCTACATTGTCAAAGGTCGATAGTTTATCCAAACAAGGTTGATGTGGTCTAGGTATCCAAGGTCTAGGATACGGTCCTAAAAATACAACTAGGCTAGGTTTTGGAATGAGCATTAGGTGTGCTCCAAATCATCAATAAGTTTGGTCTGGTCAAGATAAATAGCGTGACATAATGCAAGGCAAGGTTGGCAAGCTAAACAACACAAGTAACGTCATCAAAAGGTATAGTGAGTAGGTAAATTTGAGTTTCAAATAGGCATGGGTAGGTTTGGTAAATAGGTAATACCGTAGGAAAGGTTGAGGTAGAGAAAAAAACATTCCCAAGTGATAGTGTGGTCGGGTGTGGAGGTAAATAAGGAAATTAGGGCACTAGAGAGATGATGAGCGGGCGAGACTCGGGACCAGATGAAGGTATAAGGGAGTGTAGCAAGGGATCTGGCCTTCATGATGGATGATAGACATGGATGATATCTGACATTGTATTTTTATTTTTGACATATATATTGGCCTGCGTGCCAAAGATGTGAGATTGTATATGAGATTTTTTGAGATACTTGTATTTATATCTATATATTTAGTGTATTGATATACAAACCTTTGATGTATAGATTGATGATGATATTTATATATGATGCACTTGGTTTATTTCCATTGTATTATTTTCATGGAAACTAGATGTGTAGGCATGGCTTTATAATGATGTATGGTTAGTTTTATTTTCATTATATTGATGTTATGGAAAATATACATAGGCATGGTTGATTCGACGTTTTATAGGGTCAAGGAGTCAATTTGCACTATTGAAATGTTATGGAAACTAGATGTTTAGGTATGGTCGAGTCAACGTTATTTATGGCGAATGAGTCGGTTTCCATTGTTGTAATGTTATGGAAACTAGATGTTTAGGCATGGTTGAGTTATATGTAGGCATGGTAGAGTCATATGTAGGTATGGTGGATGAATTTTGGATTATTCTTGTATTGGTGTCATGAAAATAGATAGTTTATGCATGGTTGTGTTGAAAATTTCCAAGTTATTGTTTTTATGGAAATTAGATGATTTAGGCATGAGTTGTTTGATGTTATTTGTGAAATGAAATGATGTTATGGTGAATTATTCAAATTTATAATGTATTGATATTATGGAAACTAGACGATCGGTATGGTTGAGTTTAAATTTGTTTTGATTTAATTTCCAAGTTATTGTTTGTATGGAAAGTAAATGATGATGTACATAGGTGATGTATATTTTTGGTTTAAGTTAACTTCCAAATTATTGTTTTTATGGAAACTAACTAAGTTTTTATTTGATGGGGAAAATATGATGGGTTAAAAGAGTGGTCGAGCTATCCTCAAAGGGACCCATGTCCTAATAGTGCTACATACATAGCCCTTGCAAAAGGAGCCTCAAGCCGATGTAGGTAATTAGATTGGGTAACGAAGATGATGCAATTATGAAATTTTAATGTGAAGTAGGTAATAGATAATGTAGGTTATGCGTAGGCATATAGGTGATTAAGTTTTGATGATCTTGTCTTGTTGAACAAACAACCATGTAGGAAGAGGTGAACTAAAAGGAATAAAAATGCCCCAAGTTGGAAAAGACCATAAGTGTTATACCCCTAAACTTATTTGAACATAATTCCCTACATACACTACAAGATAAATAGGTCTAAAGGTGAAAGACATTACATGATCACAATGTGTAGAATACACGTCACATCTATTGAGTTGATTTAGGAGATGGTAAGCGAAGTTAAGGTGGAAGGTTTTGTTTTGTGTAACCTTGTTGTGGGTGTAGACACCAAAATTAGGTCACACTCCCTTGGTCCCTCGATAAATAAATACTTTGAACACATTCCATCTAGCCATGGCCCCCTTCACCTCACTATAATATTAATTTAATTATTAAAATTAAATTAATTCATTATCCTCACCATATTTATTATTTAAATATCCTAATTGGGATGATGCCCACATATCCACCTCACCTAGACACCTCATCAAGCCACCTCACCCTAATACCTATTCTAAGTAAGTTCACCATAACTAACTAAGACTTACCCAAACCCTAAAAATCAATGCCTACATTCCTCTAACCACATTCTCGACATGCTTAAAAGAAGCTTCCATCCTAATCCACAGGGAGTTAACACACGAGATCCCAAAAATCAAGGGGATCTGCCTAGTTTAGTAAACCAAGATAATCCCACCCTAACCGACATCGCTTACCCTTAACCACTACCAGCTTAAGCCGGAACTATCATTGTCGGTCACCTTTTAATCCCCAAAACAACCTTATTTTTGAGGTTGGAAAAGTTGGTAGATCCTTGAGAGATATCACATCTTTTGAGAAAAGTTTCCATGAGAACACACATGCAAGGAAGGAGATCAAGCATTTTCTCTTACATAGACATCCAACATTCATCCAACAATCACCCAACATAGATTTGATCCAATCAGGAAAGAAGGAGAGCACATGTAGCCCATGCAAGAGCTCCCCAACATTTGGTGATCCTCTATAGCATTCAACCTCTTATCAACACCTTCATTCCTCACTCATAGACATCCAAAACTAGATTCCAAGTAAGTGAAACATTTTACTCCTCCGGTTCATTCATTTAATCATTGTATCTTCATCCTTTGTTCTCCTAGCCACCCATTGACCTCCTTCAATACTCACCCCTCCATATCCCCATTAAACCCTCACCAAATCCCATCCAAATGACTTAATACCTCATTTTGACCAGCCTAGTCTTTGTGTAATCATAAGGGAGATCTAAAGTTCATTCTGTTACATTCCTAGTATTCCACATAGAATCCAAGACCTTGGTTCTCCCCAACCGACATCACCACCCTTAACTCGAATCGGTCTCTATATTTACCAATACAACCTGAACATTAACCTACCTACCTATTCCCACATCACCCTTATGCACACTGTGACCTACCTAAGACCTTTGTCGACTTGTAGAGACCTAGAACCAAAATTAGTTACTTGACCTTCGGATCTTATTTTAACCTAGCCTGTTAGATTATATCTTTCTTATTGTGTTTTGAATGAGATACCTAAATCATTTTAATTACAATAGGATTTACTTTATTACCAGCATTAAATTGTTTTAAACAGTGGATTGACAGCCATCTAGGAAGTATCACACTTCCCGGATCTAGCACACGCTAGGCGCTTCCATTGCATATATCTATTTAACTCTTTTTGGTGGTCTTGTGTTCCATTTTAGGTAGTTCCTCCTAGCCAAAAGGAAGCTCTCATGATCAACTATGGATTCAAAGTCATACGTGCATGTAATAACCTATCAACCAATATTTAAACAAGTATTCCTCCTACGCATTACCCTATCTTTTTCATCATTTTCAAAGAAACATCTAAGAATCGGTGAAACATTTTGCACACTTGGGACCCATCCGGGTTTCCTTGCATTTTATTCATTCCTAGGAAAATTTGTGTGTTTGTTTCCCTTCTCAAAAGCATACACATTAATTTTCTTCCTTGGTAACCTTCTTTTTCTTTTCTATTTTCTCTTAAAGAAACCTTTCTTTTCGTGTACTTAAAAAGAACCATTTCTTCTTGTTTTCTACATTTTAGTGAAAGAGCATCCCTCTCCCTCTTCATCTATTTATGTCATCAATTCCATATTTCATTTGGGATTAAAAATCATTGCATTTCATTCTGATTTTTTGCATTAGCTCACATTAATTGAGGGCAACCTATACGCTGGAAGTCATGCCCACTGATGGTTGATAATGAATCATAAAAATCACTTCTTTCCTTTTCTCTTTCTCTCGAGTCTTACCAAACCTCACAAAATTCAAAATACACATTCTTAAACAACATCTTTCCTAGAATAAGTTGTAGGTGATCACACTAATCACGGCACAAAGGCACTCCCTGCTCACCGCTCTGAGTCATCATACTTCAAAGCGAGGCCCACCCCACCATAACATACCTAAACCTCACCTTTTAGATCTCCTTCTTTGTAGGAAGCCATCCTCACTAAAAACTCTATTCTACGAGTTCATGAGTCAGTCCTTAAATAGCATAAGCTAAACAAACATAATAGAAAAGGCACTCTTAAGATTGCATTTTTCTTAGTGTTTCTACTTGGTTTTGCATTTTGAGGTGAGAGTCACATTCTTCATTTTTCTTATTTCTCCTCATACGCTCCTCATCACAGCTTGGTGTATTCCATTTCATCCGAGTGTTTCCTAACCATATTCTCATCATTCTCAAATTTCGGGTCTGATTCCACATCAAATTTTAACTTATAACCATATTTTCTTCATCATTGTTTCAATTTCATAAGAACCGGTGTTCGGTCCAACGATCGCATCGGTTACCCCCATGACATTCGTCGGTTATACCCGGCCCGATCGGTTCCTCGTCATTTTGGTTAACCTACCCAAAAAGACACCTATTCACTTTCTTTGACTATTCAGAGTTCCTGTCACTTTTATTACATACATTGACCTTGTAAATCACATCGGTATTCGCATACCTGTCAAATTTGGCCTTATACCTTGTTGTTGACCCACTATCCACTTTCAATAGTGACCGATCAGCGGTTACCCCTAACCGGTGTCGATTTACCCTAACATCGGCATATCATGTTAGCCTATTTTAACATTCTAGTACCTACCATTTTACCATAATTCACCCACCGCCTCCTATTTATTCTACTTGTGTGTTTTCGTGTCACTTACGAAAGAAAGTTTACCACGTTAGAACTCTGTTCACATGGTACTAACGTGTCGACAAGCTAGCACCCTCGTATTCCATGCCAGTTGTTAACCACTCCCACCTAGCCCTTCACCACCTTCCATTTTATCACCCACCATGGATCCTATCCAACCTATCACTATCACTACCAGAGATGAGGAGTTCACATGACTCCTTGACCAAAACCCTGTCACCTTGCAGTTTTATCTTTCCCACTCATCCACTCAAGATGCCTCGGGTCAGTTGATATACAACATGCCCATATCTATCCCCCGACACTCGCTCCTACTCTCTCCAGCCCCATGTTAACCCCATGCTTTCCCACATCTACCTTACCCCCAGTCGTTTCATAGCTAGGTCCTATACCCACTATGACTATCGCATCTACTACATCCATTGCACCCGCCACATCCACCATACCTTTGAAAACCACTCAAAACACCACCTCATCTGCCCCTATTCTCTCCATATACCCATAGCTACACAACCACCTCCCGTGTTGGTGACCCCTACCCTTTTCAAAATGTGGTCCTTTCTATTCCACAATCATTGGCCCCCATTACCACTAGGGTCACCATGACCCTTCCACCTCCATATATGTACTATCAACAACCCCTGTTTCATCTGTTATTCATTCCGTACGTACCCCCTATTTCATTACCTTCTTCTCAATCCACCTACATGGCACCACCATATACTAGAATGCCACCCTCATCATATGCCCAACACCAACCCTCTTACACTACAAGAGGCACCCAACCATCACAACCTACCAACGACCTAATCAAATTAATGATGGACAAGATGCAAACATTGGAGGCATCGGTTTCTGGCTCCCGTAACACTCTCACCTATGATGAGATTTGTAATGAGCCTATCCACCCATCCATTCCTATCCATCCATACCCCATGCATTGGGAAATGCCTAAATTCAACCATTTCAATAACAAGGAAGACCCACAACAACATTTGTGGTCATTCAAACATGGGTGCTACCTAATCGCCCATGATGATGCTTTGCTCTTAAGGACCTTTCCATGTCTTTGATTGACTGCATTAGATTGGTATAGTGGGTTACCTAGACACTCTATATTTTCATTTAATCAGGTAGCCCAAGCCTTCTTGGATCACTTCTCCATCAACATTGTTAAGAAGGTTACCATGACTGACCTATATTCCACGTGTCAGTATGATGATGAATCTATCATAGATTTTGTCACTCACTGGCGTAGCCTGATCAATCAACTCACATTCCAACTACCACAAATAAACTCATCAAGCTCTTCATGTGGGCTTGTGCTAGACATATCTCACCAACCTTATAGGTCCAAACTTTCTGAACATTCGATGAAGCATTCACCATGGCACAAAAGTTAGAGATTCGGGCCATCGAAGAGAAGAAAATCCAATTACGCAATAAGAATTCGCATTCAAGTCAATGATACCTCTTCTTCTTCTTCAAACCACGTAACAATTATTCAAAAGCTAAGGGCACCATTAACACAGTGGTAACAAAGCTATCCCAACTCATCCAAAATTAGGCTAGCCCCTCATCTAATCTCTCACCCGTTTAGACTTTTCAATTCAGACAAGAACAATGGAAATACACCCCAATTGGGGAGCCTTACTGTTCTGTCTTAGAAAATATTATCAAATATGGGGCCATCACCCTTCCTCCTATAAAACCACACACTAGTTTTGACCTTCTCTCGCCCCATGCCCGCATGGTATAAAGAACACAACTTCTGTAATTATCATCAGTAAAGGGTCATAGTGATGGTAATTACATCACTTTCAAAAACATTGTCCAAGAAATGCTCGAGAAAGGTGAGTTAACCATGGATAATCCTAATGCACCTACTAATCAAAACCTACATATCTTCAAGAAACCCTTTCCCAATCATGCCCCTTCATCTGATCAAACCGGCAAGACCTCAACTCAACGATAGCCATACCCGTGAGGTCCACGCTATTTTTAGTGACATACCTATTGCTTCCCAATTACCCCATATTCCTTCCATAGAGGAAATTCTAGCTTGAAATCCTCCTTCTGCATTGGAACCTACCTCACCTATTCCTCCACCCACAGAGGAACACCTTTCACCTCCTTCTTCACCTGTGGAGGAGCCTTCCACTAATATCGAGACCATTTCACCTTTGGCTTCTCCACCTAAGGAACCGTCACCCACTTCTTCGACCATGGAGGATTGTACTTCTTCCTCAATTTATGGAGGAGCACCCATCATCTCCTCCACCTATAGAGGAATGTCCATTTTCTCCTCCACCTATCACGGATCCAATAGAGATAACTTTACCTCTAGGAAAACATTCTCCATCATTTACCCAAGATCCTGCAAACCTACTTTCGGGTCTCTTACCCACCCAAGCCGAAGTAACAAATTCCCGTTAAGCACATTTTATGAATTTTTCCTCATGCTTGGCTAATCTGTGGAAGATACAACCACCTCTATCACTACTTTTTTCATATCCCTCCTCTATCACACCGCTCAACATACACCCTTACCCATAACCCAACATACATCTAAATCCAAACCCACACCATCATCTTCCTCGACTAAACCTATCACTACCTTAGGGGTCACCCCAACCACCAACCTTACTCATCCACCTATCAAACTAGATTTAGCTACATCCTCCAAAGTCAACACCACACCTACTTGGCACCCAAACAAAAGAACCAAACCCATAGAACTCATACCCTAGCTAGTGTCAATCATACCTGCATCACCTTCACCCTTTCCATCCATTTTAGGACCTCAACCTCCCAACATGATCAAGAAATCTCCACCCGTCAATAAACCAAAAACACAACAGCCCATTCCTTCCTCGCACACCTCTAACATACCCAGCACCTACATGACTTACACCCACACCTGTAACATCTTTACCACCCATACCTCCAATACCCTCAACAACTTCTTCATTACCCACTACACTTCAGTCTCTATCCCTCACACCCCTGCATGACCCGCATCATCTACCTTCACAACACCTCTGTTATCCCCATGGGTAACTCACCCTCTTCCCCATCTATTTTCCCTCTAGATCTCATACACCCATATCACCTTTACCCAAGAAGGTGCAACCCAAAAATAAAAATCCATACCCTCCAATAAGGTAGTCAAAACAACCATACACCCTCCTTCCCATTCATCTACCATACCCCTACCCAAACAAACACAACCAACACCCAAGACCACTCCAGCACCCAAAACCATGGCTCACCCACTCCCCCTCCTATAAGGATCATTCCTCAACAATCAGATGCACCTACACCCAAACCCACTTTCACTTCCCATTGCGATCCACTAGCAAGGTCCTATGCCAAAATTTTAACCAACCTCCTTGAGACTTCTATCATCACATTACCACTACTCAGACCTTATGACCCCTCAAACCCAAGCCAAAAGGGTTTGATGATACTAAAATTTGTGCCTACCATCATGTGCTAGGGCACGATGTGGAGAACTATAAGGCTTTGAAAACTATCCTTATCCAGTTGTGTCCTCCTAAAGCCAACTTTGACGATGATGACCTTCTTGATGAGGACCCTGCTTCACCAACACCCATTCCCATAGTCCTTCCCTCATTTCCTACTCAACAACCATGACCTCCACCCCCACAGCTCCTAGAGCCACCCCAAGATTCGAAATTAACATGGTTCACATCGGAAACTTGCCACACCATTACCTAAATGTCATTGCACCCAGCTCACTTCACAAGGTTTTTCTCCTCCGGTAGGTTTTTTCCATCATGTCGTCATTACACCACTCACCCTACACCTTCTCCTTTTTCCAACTCCCCTCAAATCAACATGATCCACATTACTACCCATGCTCAAAAAGATAAAGGCAAGGAAAAGGCAACTGACCCACCAACCAATCCTATACCCAACATACCATCTACACCCACACCTAAAATCACTATCCATGGCCCCACATACCCTATTTCTAATGGGGTCACACATCACACCATGCTCAAACAAATTACACCAATCCCCCTCAAAATGTCCTTATATGACCTCATCCAAACCTCAAAATCCCATCGTCAAGCTCTCATGGAGGTTCTTCAATCTATTGAGGTTTTACCCAATGACCCTACACCCGTAGCCTCCATTATCACACCCCATCATGTAGCCTCTCTCACCAATTTCCACCTTTATCCACACCTCACCCTACTCACCAAATAGCCTCCCTTAGCTTCTCAGAGGAAGAGATCACACACACCAAATGATGACCCAAACCCAACCCTCTTCATCTCTATCCACATCGATGATATACATGTATGATGTGTAATGATCGATGGGGGTGCTAGCATTAATATCATTTCATCCCATGCATTCACTCAAATGTGCATACCTGAAAATTACATGCATAAACATCCTATCATGTTGCATTCATTCAACGATGCTATCACCTCTACACTAGGCACCATCATCCTCCATGTTTTTGGGCCCCACACTATTCTAGAGCTATTTTACATCTTGGAGGGGGAATTTCAATATAACCTATTACTTGGCAGACCCTAGATTCATGTCATGGGTTGTGTTCCTTCCACTTTGCATCATTGTGTAAAGTTTGAGCATGAAGGGCACACCTATACTATTCCAGCTGATCCATCACCTTTCAAAACATGCAACATGCTCTCTCCGACCCAATGATGTGCTCATACCCATTAAAGCCTCTACGACCACTACCACTTCACCTACACCTCCTTTTCTTGTGTATTTCACTACCTCAACCGCACCTACATCCTCCATTCCTACCACTGCCACAACCTCCACGGCTGACCCATCAGCCTCCCAATCCATTAGCTCTACCTCCATCAACCACCGACACATCATCTATTCTAGCTACCCACATACCAACCACCGATCCCTTGGAAGGAATTTTTCAACACCTCACTCTAGGAGAATATCACTTATATAGTGTCAACACATTCCTTACTCCACAAGAGTATGGAAGTCTTCACCAACACCCTCGTTATGATCACCACATAAGAGAATGCCTCCTTTATGGTCCTCCTCATCTCCACTAGTCTCACCTATGGGGGACTTGATACTACCACTTACACACCCAAACCACCATCACAAACCCACCCATTTTCCATTTGACTTCCAGTCTCTCACCAATCATCATTTCACCACACCTTCCTACACCGATGTGCATGGAAGGGTTTTGGTTTTGGCTTTTACGAACAAGGCCACCATACTATCATTCCATGTACCACCCACAAACATAATGACCATAGTGGTATCAGCTTTCTTGAACCACCTACCAAGCAAGCCCGCATTGAACCCATCAGACATCAACCCCTTCTCCACCTTCTTCACCCGCTCCACCTTCATCACCACCTTCGCCGATGGAGTCGATGGATCCTAAATCTATCCCTCCTAACTTTTTTTTTTTTTCATAAACACCATTTCCTTGGGGCCTTTGACTTATCAATGCAGGGCGAGGCCCTTCCTCTCTTCCCTTCCTGTATCCTAAAATGATCGATGATGATACACCTTCAATTAACATCATTCAATGTCAGGATGATGAATCTATACTCACCTACCTTGGTGTAGAAGACTCATATATTCATCATTCATTACCCTCTAAGATGCAAACCATGTTGAATGAATCGACTATCAAGATCAACATTCATACTCAGGATGACCCACACATCCTAAAGATTGGTCAATCTTTAGATGCTGCTTGAATAGGAAGCCATCACTTCTTTTCTCAAAGATCATAACCATGCTTTTTCACTTGGTCTTATGCAGACATGCTTGGTATTGACCCCACCATAGTGGTCCACAATATCATAACCATTCCCGATGCCAAACCCATCAAACAAAAGCTGAGGAAAATGCACCCTCACATTGCCCTTCTCGTCAAAGAAGAACTTCAGACACCTTCTTTCATTTCCTTCATATTACCCATTGATTATCCTCATTGGATTTCTAACATTGTCCCTATCACCAAGGTGACAGGGGACTCTACATTTGCATGGAATTCCATGTGACCTTAACCTCACCTTCCCAAAGGATGACTTCCCTCTACCCAGGTATTGACCAACTGGTTGACCTTACCACTGGTCACGAGATGCTATCACTCATGGATGGCTTCTCGGTTATAACCAAATCTTGCTTTCCCTAGAGGATCAACACAAAACCTCATTCATCACCCCTTGGGGACCTTCTACTATCGAGTCATGCCTTTTGGCCTTAAAAATGTTGGTGCCACATATCAATGGGCTATGACTTATATCTTCCATGATATCATGCATCATATATTGGAAGATTACGTGGATGATCTCCTCACCAAATCTAAACACCACTCCAAGCACCTTTCCATCCTCAAAACCATTTTTGACCACCTCATTAAATATTGCATTCACCTTCAGCCCAAAGAAGTGTGTCTTCATGAGTTCTCTCAGGAAAGCTCCTAGGATTTATCATTTCCTTACATGGTATAGAAGTTGACCTTGCTAAAGTCAAGGCCATTCTGGAAATGCCTCCACCCACTAACCTTAGACAACTCCATAGCCTACAAGGTAAGTTGCAGTCTATTCACCATTTCATTTCACAATTATCTGATCGGTGTCAACCATTTCATCATCTACTCAAGAAGGATGTCTCCTTTAAATGGGATGATGACTGCCACAAAGCTTTTGAGGCCTTAAAACAATACCTTCTCCAACCACCCATACTTATTCCACCTAAAGATGATCAACCTTTCTACCTATACATCTCAACTACCGATCATTCCTTGGGAGCCATGCTCGCTCATCACGATGAACAACACAGAGCGGGTGGTTTATTATATAAGTCATACTCTTTTGGACTATGAAACCAATACACCCATCCCGAAAAACTTTTCTTAGCCTTAGTTTTTGTTGCCACAAAACTCCGCCATTACCTACTCAACCACAAAACCTATGTTGTGACCAACACTGACCCCTTACACTTCATGTATGCCAAACCTTATCAAAATCAGCATGCCGCATGATGGCTTATGCTTTTAGCTGACCTTGACCTCAAATTCATTCATCAAAATTCCATCAAGGGCCAAGCCATCACCAACCAATTGGCCGATGCACCTATTTCCAGGATCAACCCTCTAATTTTGACTTTCCAGATGAGTCAATTGCTACCCTTTCCTTGGATGAACCCCTTACCAAATGACACTCTTCTTCGATGGTTCCAAGTGTTAGCATGGGGGTGGGGCTGGTGTTATCCTCATTCCTCTTGATGGTGAACCCATGCCTTTGTCTTTCAAACTCAATTTTTGATTGTACAAACAATATTTTTGAATACGAAGCACTCGTATTAGGTCTCCAAGCTGCCTATGCCCTAGATGTCAAATCAATCAACATCTTTGGTGATTCTCAATTGGTCATAAACCAGGTCAATGGTATATACCAATGTCATAATGAGATACTTCAAAAGTATAAACATCATGTAGACATACTTTTGACCACCTTTGACCATTACACCCTTCAAACCATCCCCCGTTCAACCAACAAATTTACGATACCATGGCCCTGCTTGGCTTCTCAAATACCCACTTCACCCATAGATTCTAAAATCTTTGTCACCATACAACGTCTCCAATCACCCTCCTATTTACCTCACGATGTTTACTCCATCGAACCGCTACCCCCGACCCAAGTGACCTTTGGTATAAACAATACTCTGATTATCTTTCTCTCTCCATCTTACCTCCTGATCTCACCCATAATGGACAACGTGCCTTCCTTAAAAAGGTCTCTCATTACGTCATCATGGGGGGCCTTCTCTATAAGCATGGCTTTGATGGTATTCTCTTATGATGCCTCACGAGTTCTGAAATTCCTTATACCATTAAGGAAGTTCATGATGGCATATGTGGAGGTCACTTCAGTGGCCTTGTTGTTGCTAAGCGTATTCTTCACCTAGGCTATTACTGGTGACCCTTAACCATGATTGTTGTGACTACATCAAATGTTGTGTAAAATGCCAACAACATGCCAACCTTCATCATACACCCAGTCATGCCTTACAGGTCACTCGTGACCTTTGGCCCTTCTCTCAATGGGGTTTGGATCTTATCGGAGAGATCAACCCCATTCTTCCCAACGACATCAATGGATCATTACCGCTACCAAATACTACACAAAATGGGTAGAGGCTATACCACTCATCTCCACAAAAGCTGAGAAAATATGTGAGTTCATCAATCACCACATCATTTGTCACTTTGGTGTTCCTCATCACCTCATCATTGATAATGGAAAAAATTCAAAAACAAAACATTACAAAAACTTTATGATGCCTTCATTCAACTAAGTTTCTCGTCACCTTATTACCCACAAACCAATGGCCAAGCCAATCCACTAACAAAACCCTAAAAAAATTCTCATGAAAGTGGTTAACGATACTGGGAAGGATTGGCATATGCACATTCCTTTTTCCCTATGGGCATACCACACTAGTATCCATACTTCCACAACCACTACACCTTTTTCTCTGGTCTACGGAACAGAGAGGTTGTTCTACCCTCTCAAAGTCTAGATTCCCTCACTCCACATTTCTCTCCATGACATGCTCAATGATGATGACTTTCATCAAGACCATTTAGCACAACTTGAGTTATTAGATGAACGTCATCTTAATGCTCTTGATCACCTTCAAGTTTACCAAAAATGTATCAAACGTGCCTATGAAAACATGTCCATGAACGAACCTTCCAAGTCGGTGACCTTGTCCTAAAAGAAAATCAACATGTAACCAAAGCAAAAAAAAGTAAATGGGAAAATTTTTCTCCTAATTGGCTTGGACCATACATCGTGACTCATACCTATGGATCAGGTGCTTATCATTTATCTTCCTCGATGGTAAACCCAAACCTGAGCCCCTTAACGCCTTGCATCTTCGACCATTCTACTGTTGAATTTTAGTCCTACATCACTTTTTTCCTCTTTCCATGCTCATCCCTTGAGTGCTCTCCACTTCTTACACCTCACCAATGATTAAACAAGAATCATGTGAGTACCCATCACTTGTTATCTTCTCTTGAATATGTGTACCATGGCACTACACATAGCATGATTCTCATGGATACTTTTCATCTACCTTTAGATGAGATCCCATGGTCGTTTCACCCTACTTTCTAAACAAGAATCCTTTTCCTCACCTTGGTCTTGTCCATGACTTCAAAGCCCTCACATGGGACCCAACTCCTTGAGTCAAACTTCTAATAAAAAGATGACTCCCTCAAAAGGACATCTTCCTCTCGGAATAATCACTATTGCTATAAATAGACTGCTCCCTCGAAGGACAACTATGTAAAGCTCTTTCAAAAAAAAAAAAAAAAAAAAAGAAGAATCTGAAGCTTCCCACATCGATCAACTTCACGAAGACCTCAAGGAGTTAATTTCCTCATCCCATATAGACTTCCCACATCGATCAGTCTATCTCAAATACAAGTCAAAATAGAGGAATTTTAGTCATGGATTTTCCCATTGTGACCTCGGATCTCTTGCCCAAAGAGCATGCTACCTCATACCATGTCAAAATTAACCACCTCTTTATACCTTTCACCATTCATACTCCCATTTCCTACTACCTCAAGGGACCTCTTGGAACTATAACATTTGGTGATCATGTGCCTATCACTCATCTTTAGAAAAATCAATCATGCAATGCCTTTAGGGACTCACGTTCATCACCTCCTCCAAGGTATGATCTACTCGGTATGATCCTAACCAATCAGGTGGCTTTATTTCCCCTCCATCTTTTTTACCATCTTTATTTACATTTTGATTACCTTATACAGGACTTGGTCCTCGACGCTTACCTTTGGGGTAATCTTCTTCTTTTACCACAATCGACATCACCTATACCATTTTTCCTATAGCCCACTCACACCTAACAGACCTAAACCCATCATGCCTAAAACCTACCAACTCATTTTCATACCTCCTCATATTCTTCCCTAGCTTATGGGAGAACTACATCGGCCTGAGGTCCCTTTTCACCGAGACTATGTAGGCAGCACTCCGAGGGCATGGGGCCCTTGGAGGTTAGCTCGGCCACTCTCTACCCTAACTAATTCATCTTTCATTTTCCTAAAATCACATTCTACCCTACTTAGTTTCCTTTTTATATCAAAATTGGAAATTAAACCAAACAAATAACAAGTTGCTTAACATTTTTATCATCATCACAACATACATTTATTATGACTTCCATTTCTCTACCATCATCATGCATATATTATAAAACATTTTAAACATGACCCATATCATCATTCATTGCTCAAATTCATGAATCACAACTTCAACTAATTTAAACACAACCATGCCTAACCAAACCTGACTCAACCATGCCTAACCAAACCTGACTCAACCATGCCTATTACCTAACTTGATCCATGCCTAAATGACCTTAACTCAACCATGCCTAAACCACCCGACTCAATCCATGCCTAAACCAACCTAACTCGAACCATGCCTATGACCTACTATGACTGCCTAAACCTAACTTGATCATCCATGCCTAAACCAAATTTACTCGATCCATGCCTAAACCACCATGACTCATCCATGCCTAACCACTTGACTCGATCCATGCCTAAAACCTAACTCGAACCATCCATCATCAATCCATGCCTAACTCACTCCATCATGCCTAACTCACCTAGTTTCCATCCATATCACAACAAAAAATTAAAAGTCTCATCAAAACACCAACAAATCAAGAATCTCATCTATCTCATCATATAAATAAATATGTGTGTCTCAATACAATATACATGGATATCCCATCATGTCTATCTCAAAATCTTCGCACACAGGCCGATACTCAATACAAAATGTCATCGACACATAGGCCGGTCTCATATATAATAAAATAATAAAACCAATACAAAATATCTTTGGCACACAAGGCTGGTATATGCTCAAAATATACAAAAACTCTCATACATCCTCACTCTCTTGGCACGTAGGCCGGTATGTGATCAAAAATATAATAATCTCTCACAGCATGTAGGCCGGTATATATATATCAAAAACTCAAAACTATGTCAAAAATCGGGAGCCATATATCAGGCACCCTCTCGGGACATCCTCCATATCGGTATCACCTATCCCCTCACCTCCTCGGCCCCTGTCTGACGACCTACTAACATCTCCCCACCCATCATAGGTGGTGGTTGGGTCCCTACTGGCACATCACCTAGAGCTGGTCTCCATGAGCTGTGGCCTCTCCCTAATCTGTCTCGGAGCTCGATGGCCCCTGTGCTCTCTACACTATGAGTGTGGGATCTCATCCTCTCACTCGAGGCCTGTTGTGCCCTGTACTCTCCATAGGATAGAAATTCTATCCCGACCACCATCAACTAGTCCTGGTAGTATCTGGCCTCACCTAGGGCATCTCACAACCTAGATATGGGCATGGTATGTGGTGGCCCCATAGGCCTCGTCCCCTGTACCTATCTTGTGGGACCCTGTCCCACCCCTTCCTGTGAACTGGGACCCTATCCCATGCCTGTGGTGGTGCCATTGGCCCCTGCCCTTGTGCCTATGTATCTGGGCTGTAAGGCCCCATCTATGCTCTGTTTATGGCCAACTAGCCTCTAACCTACCTATCACCTGTGCCTGCAGGGCAGCCACCCAACCATCATCTCCATCTCCATCTCCATCCCCACCTAGGCCATCTGGGCCTGAAGACTAGCCACCTGTGCATGTAACTCTACCACCTCCACCTTTGAGCTAGCAAGTTGTGTGTTACACATACCCCAACTAGGGTAATCAGTCACCACCTACCCTGTAGGGCATCCCTCTGCACCGTGATGGTGGCTAGATCCAGCTGCCCTAGCCTGGGTGGTACTACTCATAAATGAGCCACCCACCACTATCTATATCTGTCTGTGACCCCGGCATCATCAATCCACCGGTCCACTGCCTACTCCTCCTACCTTGTGGGCACTGTCAGTTGTGGTAGAGGTAAGGGCCTCTCCACATCATCTCTCCTATACTATGGGAAGGGTGGAGGTATGTCCTGTAGTAGCCCAAACTACCACCTAACTCTATCACCGGGATCATCTCGTGCTCCCCAGCATGGTGACCTGTATCCATCTCAATAGCTGGAGCTCAGCTAGCTCATCACGCATATGCCTATATGATGGGAAGCCCACATACGGCCTCCATATGATGTCCACTCCAGACAACCCCTCCAATAAACACCAGAAATAGGCCACATCATGTGTGGGCCTATCTGATCTCCACTCTCCAATAGCCGGCACCCATCACCTATACCCCACTCATACAAATCTTGGTGGAAAGGCATCACCAGGGCATACCCACTAGATGCACACACATAGATAATGTGCTCATATGCCCAATAGTGAAGTAAAAGGTACAACACAGGCTGAACCTACGCAGATGACCCCATATGCCCATAACTCTCTATATAACTACACCAGAATGTTGGCACCTAGGAAAAGTGGGTCTGGTCTATCATCATGTCATGTAATACCCCCATCAATGATCGGGGAAACCACCCACCCTCTGCATCTGGCAGTGTAAAGCAAAGCACACTACCTCCATCAATAGAACTACTAGCCTCATCTCCTCCAGATGGGCTAGGTACATCTCTCCATAGTGCATGCTAGCACTATGGAATGTCATCTCGGCCATCCCCTCTCCAAACACTTCATCAGCATCAACTCCTCTCGAGGCCTCGGAGGAGATCGAATAGACCTATGTACCCAATATGGGTAGCCACAAAATCCTGAACACATCCTCCAGGGTGACCATAATCTCACCCATTGGTAGGTGGAACATGTTGGTCATGGAATCCCATCTATCGATGAGAGACAACCATCAAACTCATGTCGGACTACATGCCGGTAGCGTCGGACCCCACTCAGGCCCACCTCCTCCACATGCCGCAACTCCTCGGGGTCGCGCACCTTGTGCCATGAACTATCACGAGTAAGGGGTGGAACCCTATCCCGCATGCGTAGCTGATCTCTCCCCTACATCCAATACAAAAAAAAATTAATCTACATTTATCACACCCATACTCACCCACTATCCTTTTCCCACACCCTATTTTACCCCTACCCATCTCAACCACCCAACCTATGGCACTTTTGGCCCCTTGCTCTCCCCAAAACCCGACCGGTGCTGGTTCTCTCTAATGACCCCAGGTCACCCCTAAACCGGCATCGGTCACCTATTTTGTGACGATACTAGTTTAACCCAACCAACTGACCTCAACTCGACCGACCGACACTCGGTCACTGTCGTGGTGAAAACCCGACCCCAAACCCTCCCTTCTCAAAACTTACCTCTTCTGACACTTCTACCCACCCAATCTTACCTACAACTCCCCTACACCTCATCCACTCCCCTATTCTCCCACTTATCTCTCTCACCACTCCTATTTTACCCAATTTACCCTCCCATTTCCAAATTTTATTTTCCCCCACCCAAAATTAAAAAAAAAAAAAAAAACCCAATTTGACAAATCACCTAATCTATCTAACAAAATACAAACAAGAGTTGGATGCTTACCTCATCATGTTGCCATCATCATGGTGGCACATCTAGCCACTACACTGGTGGCCCACCCGATCCCTCTCTCGGCCTCTGCCATCACCAAATCTACCCATGACTCCAACCAATCAAATCACCCACACCGATCCATGGACCCACCTCTCACCAACCAATCACCCACCATTCGGCTCACAACTCAACTCTCTATTCCATTTGGAATTTTTCACCTTTTTCTCTCTCTGTCATTTTCCCAATTCACAAGAAGACAAATGAATAACAAAAATGTGGATTTTTTTTTTTATAATAAACCCGACCTAACCAACACCAGTTTTACTTCACCAACATCGGTCTTCATACCTACCTTACCATGGTCGGTTACACTCTATCCACGGCGTTAGTTACCCTTGACCGGCATCGGTCACCCTCTCTTGCACATTGCCCTAAATTTTACCTTATTACCCTACCCATCACTCTTTTTTTTTTCCCCCTTACCCAACCTTTACCCCTCACCTTTACCCTGACCATTTACCTCACCCTCTTGACCTCATCATTTATTACCTACCCATTTTTCCTCCTTTGGGGACTCATTATTTTACCCATACCTCGGCCCTACCCATGCCGTGACCTAGATACTTGGACCTGGAACATCACTAGTGACCTTTGACCCCATGTGTTCACTATACCTTGCGACACTGTTACCTGTGTTGATTGACCTAATGACCTTACCTTGCCTCTTTCCATGACCATTTATCCTGACCCTACCTTTGGTGTACCGAACACACCTAAATGTTCCTACACCTACTGTGTGTTTCTGACCATATCCTATACCTTGGATACCGAATCACTTCAACCTTGTTTGGATAAACCTATCGACCTTAGACAATGTAGAGTTTTCCTGCTCTTCAACTTGGTAGCATGTTGTAGTTTATATGTGTGTGTGTGTTTGACTATTACTACCTTTGACCCTGACCCATTACCTAGATTACCCAAGTAGACCTTACTCCTTTTTCCCCTATTACCCACCTTCCTTTTCATCACATTTACCTTTTATCAAACCACTCACCGATTCTTCCTTCTACCTCATCAGTTCTTGGTTTGAGGGGGATCACCTCCATCCACACATGGGGCAACCACATCTTATTTTTGTCAACATCGCTTACCAATACAAGCTACGCAACAAAAAGGGGAAAATGTAGACACCAAAATTGGGTCACACTCCCCTTAGTCCCTCGATAAATAAATACCTTGAACACATCCACCTAGCCATGGCCCCCTTCACCTCACTATAATATTAATTTAATTATTAAATTAAATTAATTCATTATCCTCACCATATTTATTATTTAAATATCCTAATTGGGATAATGCCCACATATCCACCTCACCTAGACACCTCATCAAGCCACCTCACCCTAAGACCTATTCTTAGTAAGTTGCCATAACTAACTAAGACTTACCCAAACCCTAAAAATCAATGCCTACATTCCCTCTAACCACATTCCCACATGCTTAAAAGAAGCTTCCATCCTAATCCATGGGGCCAACACATGAGATCCCAGAAAATCAAGGGGATCTGCCTAGTTTAGTAAACCTAGAAATCCCTACCTAACCAACGTTGGTTACCCTTAACCACCACCAGGTTAAGCCAGAACCACCATCGGTCACCTTTTAATCCCCAAAACAACCTTATTTTTGAGGTTGGAAAAAGTTGGCAGATTCTTGAGAGATATCACATCTTTTGAGAACAAGTTTCATGAGAACATGCATGCAAGGAAGGAGATCAAGCATTTTCTCTTGCACAAACATCCAACATTCATCCAACAACCACCCAACATAGATTTGATCCAATCAGGCAAGAAGGAGAGCACATGCAGCCCATGCAAGAGCTCCCCAATGTTTGGTGATCCTCTGCAACATTCAACCTCTTATCAACACCTTCATTCCTCACTCACAGACATCCAGAAAAGATTCCAAGTAAGTGAAACATTTTACTCCTCTGGTTCATTCATTTAATCATTGTATCTTCATCCTTTGTTCTCCTAGCCACCCATTGACCTCCTTCAATACTCACCCCTCCATATCCCCATTAAACCCTCACCAAATCCCATCCAAATAGCTTAATACCTCATTTTGACCAGCCTAGTCCTTTGTGTAATCATAAGGGAGATCTAAAGCTCATTCTATGACATTCCCAGTATTCCACAATAACCGGCACTAGTTCTCCCAACCGGCATTGGTCACCCTTAACCGGCATCGGTCTCTATATTTACCAATACAGCCTAGAACAATAACCTACCTACCTATTCCCACATCACCCTTAATCACTTGTGACCTACCTAAGACCTCTGTCGACTGCAGAGACCCAGAACTAGTTACTTGACCTTCGATCTTATTTTAACCTAGCCTGTTAGATTAGATATTTCTTATTGTGTTTTGAATGAGATACCTAAATCATTTTAATTACAATAGGATTTACTTTATTACCAACATTAAATTGTTTTAAACAATGGATTGATAGCCATCTAGGAAGTATCACACTTCCTGGATCTAGCACACACTAGGTAGTCACTACATATATTGTTTAACTCTTTCTAGTGGTCTTGTGTTCCATTTCAGGTAGTTCCTCCTAGCCAAAAGGAAGCTCTCACGATCAGTTGTGGATTCAGAATTCATACATGCACAACAACCTATCAACCATCATTTCAATAGGTATTCCTCCTACACCCATGAAACGTCTAAGAATCGGGTGAAACAATGGGACAACATGCCCCTACTACAAGATACCCAAAACCAAAGGCAAGTCCATGACTAAATTTTTTTAATTTTTTCATGAATTTTTTTTTTTCTTTTTTATAGACTAATCGATGTGGGAATTGTATATTAGGATAAAATAAGGTCTCCTTAGGTCTTTGTGAAGCTGATTGATGCGGTAAGCTTCAAAAATTTATTTTGTTTTAACGAATAAGAGGTTAGTATTATTTTTAGATAGACTAAATACAAGATGAGGCTAACTTTTTATAGTTGTCCTTCGAGGGAGCAATCTATTTATAGCATCTAGAGAGATGTAGATGTCCTTTTGAGGAATTCATCTATTTGCAAGAAGTTTGACTCAAGGAGTAGATTTTTTTAGCTATCCCAAGTATTATTTTTATTTTTGGACTTAAAGTCATGGACAAGACTATAAAGGAATATAGGCCTCTTTTATGAAGGCAAGACCATAACACGAAAAAGGTTAGCTATGAAAGAGGGGGTTTCAAGTGACGAATGACCATGGGATTCCATTCTAAGAAGAATGAAAATTATCCATGGAATCATTCCATGAGTAGAGTCCTGGTACTCATATTGAAGACATAGCTAAATGGTGATAGATGATCACACAATTCTAGTTTATTCATTAGTCCTTAAAATGGGTAGGTGGAAGGAGAGGTGCTTTCAAGGGATGAGCATGTAATTGACGTAAATTGATTTATTACTTTATTCAACAATAGAATGGTTAAATATACAAGGTATTAAGGGATCAAGTTCACATTTACATTTAAGAGAAGATAAATGATAAGTGCCGAGATCCATAGGCAAGGGTAATGATATAAGGTCCAAGTCAATTAGGAGAAAAATTTCCCCATTTTCTTTTCTCAGCTTTGGTTACATGTTGATTTTCCTTTAGGAAAAGATCACTAACCTTGAAAGTTCGCTCATGAACGCATTTTCATAGGCACATTTGATACATTTTTGGTAGATTTGAAGGTGGTCAAGAGCATTTAAATGGCGTTTGCCTAATATCTCAAGTTGTGTCAAACGGTTTTGGAAAAAGTCATCATAATTGATCATATCTTTAAGTGAGATACGAAGAGATGCAATTTGGACTTAGAGAGGTAAAATGGATTCAGTTACTGTATACCAAAGAGAAAGATGTGGCTGCGGTAGAAGTGTGAATAATAGTGCGATACACCCATAAGGTGAAAGGAATATGTGAATGTCAATCCTTACCAAGATTGTCAATGTCTTTCATGAGAATTATTTGGAGGGTTTTGTTAGTGGATTCGGCTTGACCATTTTTGGTGGGTAATAAGGTAAAGAAAAACTCGAGTTGAATGTCAAAGGTGTCAAAAAAATTTGGAAGGTATTGTTTTTGAACTGTTTATCATTGTCAATAATTAAGTGATGAGGAACACCAAAAGATAAATGATGTGATGGATGATGAATTCACATATTTTCTCATCTTTGGTAGAAATAAGAGATACCACCTCCACCCATTTAGTGTAATATTTTTGGCTATGATAATCCATTGATGACGTTGAGAAGAGTGAGGTTTATTCTCTCCAAAGAGATCTAAACCCCATGGAGAGAATGGAAAAATTCTTGGGTGACTTGTAAGGAATGACTTGGGGTGTGGTGAATATTAGCATGTTGTTGACACTTCACACATGGTTTGACATATTCATAGCAGTCTAGTTAATGGTTTTCTTGTAATAGCCGAGAAAAGGATACATTTAGAAAAACATGGCCACTGAAATGTCCACCACAAATCCCATCATGGATTTCTTTAATGGTGTATGGAATTTTAGAACTAGTGAGGCACCATAGGAGGATACCATCAAAGCCACGTTTATAGAGAAGACCCCCCATGATGACATAACAAGAGACCTTTTGGAGGAAGGATCACTTACTATTGTGATTGAGATCTGGTGGTAGAATTGATTGGGAAAGGTAATTAGCGTCTTTGCTTATACCAAATGTCGCTTGGTCGTCAGTTTCGACTTGTGTCACAAATTTTATATCACAAAATAGATAAGAGGGTGACTGAACCCTTTGTATTGTGACAAATATTTTTGAGTCTCAAGGTGAGGCATGAATTTTTCAGTGAGAGAGAGGCCATGGTATCCATGAATTTTTGGTAGATTGTAGACTAGTTTGAATTTCGTAATTATCAAAGGTATTCAAAAGCGTGTCGACGTGATGCTTATACTTGTTAAGTATTTCATTATGAAACAGTATAAACGATTGACTTAGTTAATGACTAGTTGAGAATTGCCAAAGATATTAATGGTCTTAACATCTAGGTAATGGTATTTTGGAGACCTAATATGAATGCTTTGTATTCAGCCATGTTAATGGTATAGTCAAAGTCAAGTTTGAAAGATAAAGGCATGGTCTCACCATCGATAAGAATGAGGATAAAACCTACAACACCCCCACATTGACATTTAGAACCATAAAATAATAAGGTTATCTTATCAACGGCGTCATCTAAGGAAAGAGAGTAAATAGATTTATCAAGAAAATTGAATTTTGAAGGTTAATGTTCGGAAGAGGAGTGTCAACAAGGCGATCGACAATGGTTTTTCCTTTAAAAAAAATTGATGGATAAACTCTAGTTCTAGGTCTCAGTAAGAGCATGATCCAACATGAGGTACCTTGGTGTTGGTAAGGTTTAGCATACATTTAGTGTAGAGGATCCATGTTAGTGACAATGAAGGTTTTTTGGTTAAGTAGATAATGATGAAGTTTGTTGGATACAAAGACTAAGGAAAGGAAAATTGTTTTAGCATGTGTATACCTAGTCTCATAATCAAGAAGAGTATCGATTATGTAATAATACACTTTCTCCCTATGTTTCTCATTGTGATGAGCAAGCATGGCACCCAAGGAGTGGTTAGTGGTAGAAATGTAGAGTTAGAAGGGTTGGTCATCCTTAGTCGGGATAAGCACAGTGGTGGAAAGATAGGCCTTCAATGTTTCAAATGCTTTATGGAAATCATCATTCCAATTGAGGGAAACATCATTTTTGAGAAGATAATGAAATGAGTGACAATGGTTGAAAGTTACAAAATGAAACGACAAATAAATTACAATTTTCCTTACAAACTACAAAGTTGTTTTAGGTTAGTTGGTGGAGGAATCTCCGAATAGCCTTGATTTTAGTAGGATCGACTTCGATGCCCCATAAAGAAATGATGAAACTAAGGAGTTTTCCAGAGAGAACATCAAGACACACTTATTTGGTTGAAGGTGAACACAATACTTAATGAGGCAATAAAAAATGATTTTAAGAATGCTCTGTGTGCTTAGATTGACTTTTATACTTATTGAGAAGGTCATCAACATAATCCTCCAATATCTAATGCATGACATCATGAAAGATATAGGTCATGGCAAGTTGATAAGTAACACTAGTGTTTTTAAGGACAAATGCAATTATGCAATAACAAAAGGTCCCCAAGAGGTGATGAAGGAAATTTTGTGTTGGCCTTTTGGCGTGAGTAATATTTGGTTATAACCAGAGAACCCATCCATAAGAGATAGCAACTCATGGCCAAACGTAAGATCAACAAGTCGGGTCGATACTAGGTAACGGGAAGTCATCCTTAAGAGAAGAGAGGTTGAGGTCACAAAACTCCTTGCAGATGCGAGTCCCCTATCACTTTGGTTACATGAACAATGTTAAAAATCCACTAGCGATAGTCAATGGGTAAAATAAAAGAAACATAAAGGAGGCATTAGAGTTATTCTTTCACAAGAAGGGTAATGCATGGATACATTTTTCACATGACTTCTATTTCATAGGTTTAGTGTCGGGAATAGTTATGATATTTTGGACCAAGATATTTGGGTCAATATCTGGAATTTCGAAGCATAATACCAAGAAAAATCATTGCTATGATCTTGAAGGAAAGAAGTGAAGGCTTCCTATATAGTTGGATCTAAATACTCGGCATATATTTAGAATTTGGGGGTCGTCTAAAGTGTGAATGTTGATCTCTATGGTCAATTTATTCAACATGGTTTATGTCTCGAGAAGGTAACAACCAGGTGAATATAATAATTTTCTATACTAAGATAGGTGAGAAGGGAATCATCATCGTGACATTGAATGATATTTATAGAAGGTGTGTCATCATCGATCATGTCAGATGACAAATAGAAATGGAATAGATAGCCTCACCATCATGTTGATATGCTAGAGAGTCCGAATGAAATGGTTTTCACAAAAAAAAAGTTAGGATGAATGGATTTTGATCCATGGACACCGTGGGTGAAGGGGGTGATATGCAAGATGGTGTAGATGGAAAAATAATAGGTGACAAAGTTCTAGAAGGTTGATCTTCCTCTATGAGGTTTACTCGATCCTTCTTAGGACTAGGTTGTTCAACAAACCCAACAACATGACATGTCCTTGTGTTTACAGGTTGTGTAAGGTATCACTATGTAACGGACTTGTTCGTAAAGAACAAAGCTAAATCCTTTCCAAGCATAACAATGAAGAAATGTATGGGTGAAGTGATGGTTAGTAATGTATCTGAAGTTGGAGGAAAAAGGTTTGGTTTGATGCATGGGTTCAGAGAATAAGAATAAGTATATAATCCCCCTAAGAGTAATATTTGTGTGAAGATGAGGAGGACCATAAGAAAGTACCTCTCATATACGTCATTCATAATGTGGATGTTGGTGAAGGCTACTATACTCTCTAAGGATTAAGGAAATATTAATGTTTTAGAGGTGGTACTATCCTAAGGAAATATGTTTAAAAATATCTACCAAGGGATCATACGTCGAGACTTGGGAGGCTGGAATAGATAAATAGCTAGAATCTTGTGAAGATGAAGATGGGCTAGATTTGGAAGAAACGATCATGGTAGTGATGTACAAGCTAGATGAAGTAATTGAACTGATAGATGTGACATTAGAAGAAGATGAAGTAGTGGTAGAAGAAGCAAAGGGTAGAGGCGAAGTAGGCGAAGAAGTGGAAATGATGGTAGATGATTTGATCTGAATAAGGACATTGTTTGATCAAGACAACATATTACAGGTTTTTAAAGTAGAAATATCTACAAGAATAGTGTAAGGGTGCCCTTTATATTTGAATTTGATATAACGGTGAAGATTTGAGGGTACAAACCCCATGGCACATATCCATGGTCGGTTAAATAGCAGTTATATTAGAACTCCCTTTCCAGGATGTAGAAGAGTTTGGGAAGAGTACAAGGACCCACGCAGATATGAAGGATGATGGTTCCAAGGGTTGAAGTGATGGAATCATTGAAGGAACGCATCATAATTGGGTTATTATGTATGTAATTAATGTGTTTGTGCATTTTTTATGCATGCACAGGAGAAATGATATTGATGCTTGCACCTATAACAATTAGAACTCATTGGACGTGAGTATCATCAATGTAGACAGAGATGAAGAGGGTGGGCTCAAGATCCTTTAAATGGAAAGGAGTAATTTCCTAGTCAAAGAAATTTACAATGAAAATATAATGAGTAATAGTGGGAACAGAAGTCTTGAGTAGATTAGTGAGACCGGATACGTGATGAGGGGTGAAGATAGTAACAATGGGTGAAGGATCATTTGTAGTACCTCGATAGTTTACAGGGATCTCTAGGAGGGTCTCGGTGATGAGATTAAGAGGTTTGGATGAGGTCATATAAAGACACTTTTATAGAGGATTGATGTAATTATTTTATCATGGTGTGATGTCTAATGCCATCATAAATTAGATAGGTCGACGGCAGATGATTATCTTAGGAAAAGAAGTAGATGGGATATTGGGCAAAGGTGTAGTGGATGGATTACATGTCTTCTCTTTATCTTTGTACCTTTTTATGTGTGGTGGAAATTTGAACCATATTTATCTAAGGAAAAGGGGAGATGAATTGTGAAAGGTATAACAATAGGAGGGACAAAAACCTAATGTAGCATAATAGCCTTGTGAAATGATTATGGTGCAATTGCATTTTGAATATGTTTGGGATAGCTCTCTATTCCACACCATATTAATCTCAAAGGTCGGAGGAGGAAAAGAGGGCTACAAAGAGGTTAGTGAGGGCTACTAGATAGTTAGGGGTTTAGGTCATGGAGTGATAGGGGTAGTGAATTTTTATCTAATAGGTCATTTTCTTATACATGGGGTTTGAGAGGACAAAGCTGGAGGAGAAAATTCTTAAGGGCTTTACAACCTCAACATCATGCCCTGAGAGTGATGATAAGCATAAATATTTGTGTTGTCAAACCCTGTTGGCTTGGGTTTGAGCGGGTCGTAAGGTTTAAGGGGTGGCAATGTGATAGTTGACATTTCTAGAAACCTAGCAAGAACATTAGCATAGGATCCCTCCATCAAATACAATGTGATGTCAAAGTGGGTTTAGGTGAAGGCATTGATGATGGTCGTGAGATAGGTGTTGGTGGAGGTGGTGTAGGTGGGGTTATCTTTTTGGTAGATGATAAATATTTTGTTATTGTTTGTACCTTCATGATTAAATGTGTAGGTGGGGTGTGTAAGGTATATGTGGATGTAGAATATGAGGTTAATTTAAAAATCCAAGAGGAGAGTGATGGTTTTGGCAATGAATCTACAACAGAAACAAAGATGATGTATATAACAATGGTGTTGAAGATGAAGGTGTGGGTGCGGGCTGAAAATGTAGTTAAGGTAATGGTAGGGGTGTAATATAGGGATGTGATGAGGGTAAAGGTGTGGGTGTAGGTTGAGGACATGAAAATATAAAGGTGTAAGTGAAGGCTAAGGATTTGTTGAAGGTAAAGGTGTGGGTGCGGGATCCCGCACTTGGGCCTTGTTTCCTCAAGGGTAGAGTGCAGTATGGGTTGTTGCACCTTGGATTTAACCAATGTAGAAGGGTGTGGTCCCAAAATGGAAGGTATAGGAGAAGGTGAAGAAGAAAGCATGGAAGAAACTTGAGTATGAGGTCTAGGAGATTATGCTTTCCTTTTAGATGTGGGTGTTGGTGTCATGATGGTTGATGATTTAATAGGTAGGTCTATTTTGACTATGGGATATAATAGACTAGGTGTGGATAGACCCGTAATGTAACGGTGGGTTTAGGTGTATGAAAAGGTTTTGGTATTGATGAATATTTAGGTACAGGTGAAGGTTGAGGTAAATGTGAGGTTGATGCGTAAGGAGTAGATATGACTGGTTCAAGTTTCATGGTTTTGGTTGACTAAAATATTTTGGATATATGGTGGAGGTATCTCGTGGCCAACATTTGCATTTGAGTAGATACAAGAATTCACAGTGCCCCAAACTATGGTGTGATCAACATACTCCAAATATTCTATCAAGCATAAAAATAGCTTTGGCTTAGAAAATTATAAAAGGGTTGTAACACTCATCTAGAATTCCGAGTTAAGTGACACAAGAAAATCTTCGACTCTAATTTGGTAGAAAAAGGTGACATGAGGAGATCAACAAGATCCTGGAAGATCCTGGGAGAAGCATCACTTACAAGCAAGTGGGATATGAATGGCTCCTCTATGGGTGGAGGAGATGGAAAAACAGGTGATATAGACTCTTCCTTGGGTAGGAGAGTAGATAAGGTTACCTTCTCTTTGAGTTAAGCGAGTAAAATAGGTGCAATTATAGGTAAGGATGTAGTTGTGATTGGCTCCTCCATGGGTAGAGGGACATGTGTGATATACTCTACAGTAAGTAAAGACATAGATTAGGTAAGTTCTTCTATAGAGGAATGGGTATTTTTGAGTGGCTCCTTCATGGGTAGAGTAGTAGAAGGAGGCTCCTCTATGGGTAGGAGAGCTCATGCAAGGATTTCCTCAATAAAGGGGATGAGAGGTAACTTCCCAAAATAGGGAGGCATTATATCGAAGATGACATGAACCTCATGAACTTTGGTGTGAGATGTCTCACCCGCCTGGTTTGATGAATGATTGTGGTTTGGGAAAGGCTTCTTAAAGATACACAAGTCTTGGTTTGCCGACACATAAGGATTGTCAAAGACTAGATCTCCATTCTCTAACATCTCGTTGAAAATATTGTTAAATTTCTTACAATTTCCCTCACTATGGCCCCTAATGTGATGGTAGTTATAGTAATAATTTTCTTTATACCATGCAGGGAAAAGGAACATGAAGGATGAAAACCATTATTTGGTTTGATTAGTGGAAGAATGATAGCTCCCACTTTCAACAAATTTTCTAGCACGAGGAGTAAGGTTCCCTTATGGGATTATAATGTCTTTGTTCATACCTTGAAAACTTTGAATAGGAGAAAGAGTAGAATAGGGTTTTGGTTGGTTGGATGGATGAGATGGACCAGCTTTCAGGACTACCATGTTGGTGGATCCTTTCACCTTGGAATTATTATTTGAATGATTATTTTGTGATTTGGAAGAAGAAGAAGATTCATTTGGTTTGAAGGGAGAGCACTCTTGTTATACAAATTTGATTTCTTCTCTTTGATAGCACGCGTCTCTCAATCTACCGAGTTGTTGTGAATGCCTCATCGAACATTTAGAAGGTTTTAAATTACAGATTTGGAGAGATATGTTTGGAACAAGCTCTAGTAAACAACTCTATTAGTTTGGTTTGAGGAAATTGGAAAGTGAGTTGGTTAATAAGGCTTCGCCAATGCCCAAAAATATGCTATAGACTCGTCTTCATATTGACGCATCAAATATAAATCAATCATTGTAACCTTCTTGACAATGTTGATGGAGAAATGATTGAGAAAGTCTTGAGTTAGTTGATTGAATGAAAAGATAGAGTGCCTAGGTAAAGCACTATACCAGTCTAAGGCAATTCTTGTCAAGGACATTGGGAAAGTTCAAAGAAGTAAGGTGTCATCGTGGGCAATCAGATAACATACATGTTTAAAATATCACAAATTCTATTATGGATCCTCCTTACTATTAAATTGGTTAAACTTTGGCATTTCCCAATGTGCAGGGTAAGGATGAATTGGAATAGAAAATTGAATAGGCTCATTACAAATCTCATCATAAGTCAATGTATTGCGAGAGCTGAAACATATGCTTCAAGGGTTTACATCTTGTCCATCATCATTTTAATCAAATATGTGGTTGTATTAGATTGAGGTGCACCCCCATGGTATAGGGAGGTGGATATGATGAGTAAGACGTGGGTGGTACTCTAGTGTATGGAGATGTTGAGTAGGCAAACTGAGATGGGGGAATATAAGTAGCGGTAGATGATGATGGTACATACCCTGAATAGGAAGTGTAAGTGATAGGTGGTGGTTGAGATAGGGTATATGTAGGAGGGAACTATGTCAAGACCCTATAGGTGGTATAGTAGTAGGTATAAACATGACTAGACTCGAAAAGGGTTGACGCAATGGGGGTTGTTAAGTAATAGAGACTAATGATGTGGGGATCCCCGCACTAAGATTCGAAGATGATGGGGAGATGGATTTCATAGGTGCGATAGATGTCATAGGTGTGACAGATACTGATGATGTAGGGATGATTTGAGAGATGAAATATGGTAGGGTGGTATCAGTAATGTTATATTGGTTCTAGATGACACGAAGTCGGAATGAGAGTAGGTGAAATGGATACATACATCCCATATAAGAGATGTCCCGATGAGTCATGGGTGGGAGAATGAGAAAGGTAATATTCCAAGGGTACATGATTGTGATCAAGGAATTTCATGAATTCCTCATCACTTATAGGTATAACAGGAGGAACATTGGGGTCCATGGGTGATGAGATGGAAGGTGGTGAATGACTAGGAGGTAGTGATTGATAACTAGCATGAAATACTTGGGTGTTGGCTTGTCTATGAGTCAAAACCATGTGAATAGTTATAAGACAAGTGGTCTCGAGCTCTGCATCTGTTGTAGAAACACGGGAAAGAAGATAGAAAAATCTAGAAAAATAAAATTGGTCGATGTTTTGACAAACAAATCAAAACACGAAACCAACATCAATAGGGTAACCGATGCCGTGTAGAGAAGGTAACCGATGTTGGTTACTAAGAATAAATGATAGATTTGAAAATATGGAGATGAAGAGTGTAAATTAGATGAAACTGAACTCTGTTGATGTTAATAGAGACTCATAAATGTATGAAATGATAGAAACAAATCAAAGAAAATGCATGGATATGAAGTGAATACTATTTTGGGAAAATAACCAAAACAATAGGGAACCGATGTCGGTCATTAGAAACTGATGTGGGTATGAGAAGGTAACGATTTAGTAGCTAGAATGATTTTGGCTACTTGTGAAATCTAAGAAGATGACAAAATTTTGAATTTTAAAGTGATTAAGTCTAAATAAAACACTAACCGAAAAATTGAGTATGACAGGTGATGTGTCCTAACACACTCAGAAAAATTTGGAATACACCAACTATGATTGTGGAGTGTATAGGAAATAAAAAGAGATGAAACTCTCTCACAAATCAAAATACGGATCATGCAAAAGCTATCAAAACATAAAATCCAAAGTGGTAGATTTATATATTATGTGGCTTATGCCATTTTGAATTGAATATGAATAGAGTAAATTTTTGGTCAACGAGGCTACCCTATAAGAATTCTATGGCTAGTTTCAGGTGATTTTTGAATAAATGGACCTGAAATACCTTTCGGTATGTGTGGTACAACTCTAATATGATGACTAGCTAGAACACCAAATGGATCCACCGCCAATCCAATTATTAGTCGTTAATGGAAATTACCAAGAAGGAAGATGTTTAAGCTATGATTAATTTATTTCAGTCATTTGGATAGGGGTGTGTGTGCACAATGTTTGAACTACGCTTAATTCCCTCCAATAATCAACTGGTCATGACCTAAAATATATGGATTACAAATAAATTTAGGTGATCTAAATGCAAAAACAAAGGATGAAATGCGAGAGATTTTTAAAACCCAAATTGACAATTGTTGTCACCCTCAAAATTCCCCTCATTTTCAAGTCAAGTTTCAAAAATTTTGATTTGGTGCCTTTGAGAGATGTTTGAGCAGAGTGAGAAGTCTAGAGAGATAGAAAAATTCATCCTTTGAAGAATTTTGTGCTCATTTGCAATCTTGCCCTATTAATTTAAAATCTTGCAGGTCACGTGGTTTGATAAAAATTTTGTCTTCCCGCTTGATGCTTGAAATTTTTTCCTCCATTCAAATGAAATTGTCAAATCCTTTTCTATGACTTTGGATTGCATCGAAGCCTAATATTGTTTACGCTTCTTCTTTCCAAGAGGAGAAATTTAATTTTTGGGCGTGAAGGGTGGAGTTTTTTCCCATCCTCTATATTTTTTTATAGTCGTGAATGACAGATTTATCTTCCCTGTCAATTTCTTTTCCAAATGTCTGCAGATGTGTGGACATTTCTGATTGGATGCAGTGAAAGGGGGTCATCGAGCACTTTTGGAATTTTGGTTTTGTTATGGATAAGGCAAAGTGTTCAAATGAGGCATGAATTAGCTAAGTATAGAAGGACCGTGGAAGGTTCCACATGTCTCTTCCATGCAATTTTGGTATGGTGCACAAAAGTGGAGACCCCAAACGTGTGTAAGCCCTCCACATGGTTAGATTCTGAAAAGATAAAGCCGGTCATTGAATCGAATAAGTATAAAGACCCAACAAGCCTCCATGCATCCCAACAGTGCACCTCCAAAGGCCAAGTTCAAAGTAAGATCTTAAGTGAGCACAAACGCACCACGTGCCTCATCGGCACAAATTCAAAAGGTGTGACCCAAAGAGAGACCCCAAACTTGTGCCACCTTCCACGTATACTAGGTCCAAAAAATGGACAGAGTTGGTTGTTTAATTGACTAAGTATAAGAGGGTTGATAGAAGCCTCCACGTGCCTCATCAGTGCAACTTCAGTAGTGAGACCCAATGGACGGACCCCAAGGAGCACCAACCCTCCATGTTGTCGAGATCCTTAAAAAGTTAAATCAACCATTGAAAAGTCTAATGCCAAAGAAATGGTGCCACTTGTCTCATTAGTGTACCTTAAAGGGTCAAAGCCAAATGTGGTTCCCCAAACAAGCGCTATCTCTCCACGTGTCTAGTGTCCTGACAAAAATGGAAAGGGGCATAACCATCTTTGAATCAGCTAAGGAAAGGAGAACCGGCGAAAAGCTCCACATGTCACTTCCGCACTCTTTCGGGGGAAAATCTAAAAGTAGGTCCCAAACATGCACCATCTCTCCACATGTCTAATTGGTGCACCTCCAAAGGTCAGGTCCAAATAGAGTCTCCAAATGAGTGGGAAGCCTCCATGTGTCCCAGATCAGACATAAAGCCTTCACCAAATAGAGGGACTTACTCAAAACACAAAAATATAGAATAGGCCCACAAAGGGACACATGGCCATGTTTCAATTCAAAGTGGGAAGATGGATCATCGGAACACTTTGGAGTTTTTGCTTTATTTCGTAAAAGGAATAAAGTGTAAAAGTAAAGCACAACCCCGTTGACACATGGGAAAAAGTCAAATGTTGAGCTGCACATCAAAATTCAAAGTGGAGAGGCGGGTTATCGAGACACTTTAGGAATTTTGGCTTTGTTTCCATAAAAGGTGTAAAGTGATAAAGTGAACCACGGCCCCGCTCATGCCAAGGGATAAAGTCAAATGTTGAGCCCACATCGAAAGTCAAAACAGGAAGGCGGGCCATCGGAGCATTTTGGGAATTTTGGTTTTATTTCCAAAAAGAGAGTTAAAATTTATAAAATGCTCCATGACTCCACTGGGGTCTTGATCCCACGTTGAAAATTCAAAACAGGGAAGTGGGTCGGTGGAGAACTTTGAGATTTTGAGCCTTGTTTCCAAAAGAAGTAAAATTATAAAGTGAGTCATGACTCTGTTACCACTCAGGTAAAGCCACGTGTTAGACCTATATCAAATGTGAAGTTGCGGGCTTGTGGGGCTGTGGGGAACTTTTGCACTTTTGTAATTTTTGTGCAAAAGGTGCAATTTCAATTTTGGGCCCACGGATCCATTTTGTGAAAATTGCATTTTCACCATTTTTGTATGGATTCGATTCAAATATTCAAATGAGCATAACTTTCGCTCCAGTGCTCGAAATTCAAAAAATATATACTTGTTGGAAAGGTATTGGTCTCATCTACACCATAAAAGTATAAAATATTATTTTTAGTAGGATTTTATGGTCAAAAATATAGAAAACGTCTTTCACACCATTAATATGTGATCTGATTGCTTCAACTACCCCGATCGATCTCGATTTGTCATCTTTCCTTCTCCAAGACACCAAAGACATGTAGAACCATATTTAACAGATTGTAGGTGGATTTTTAGTGGCATTGATGGTTGGTGGTTGAGCTTTCAAATCAAATTTTCTTCCTTCTCTTCTTCTCTCTTTTCACTTCATCTATAAATGTAAGGGCTCTGCTCATTACAAATGTTGGACTTTGATACTTTTGAAGTGTAATTATAATCGAAAGTAAATCAATACGTAAGGATTTTCCCCTTTTCTCTATCTTCCTCCATTGTCCCTTCTTGCTTACCTAAAATTTTTTGATCATTTATCTTTTTGTGATAAGAAACTTTGTGTTCTTATTGATATGATTTCTAGAACATTGTGTATATGGAATGCTATCTTATGCTATGAATGTGAAAGATTATGTTATGTATCACTCTTTCTCGTATGTATAGGGTTATACTCTGCTATCTATATTTCTTGAAAGCACCATTATATTCTTTTATTTCCTTTCTTCAGATTCTTCTATTCATTTGTATTGATAATCTATTTTGCTTTAAAAGCATTTCAAGATGTCATAGGTACAACCTTGAGATGAAATTTGTACATTTGTATATAAGATTTGTTGCTTTCTTTTAATAAGGAACCTCTCCCATAAAAGAGGATGGACTTGTTTTCCCCGACTATAGTTTTGTAAAAGTACCATTTTAAAACCCAACAGTTTTTGGTGACTCTGCTGGGATTTCGTTTCAACGTATCCCTTTCTAAAACAACTTCAAGATATTTTTTCGGTCTGAGTGACTCTACGATATACACGTGGGAAGAAATCTCTTGAGGTTGAAGATTCTCATTTTCAACTTCAAGCAAGCAAAAATTTCTCTCTTCTTCCGAAATAAGAAACAGAGGAACTCGTTCTACAAGCACACCTCTTGTTAAAGACAAAATTCCAAGAATAGCATTCCTCCAGAACAACTCAGCCCTAATCTTCTTGCTCTAATACTTGTTGGTGTTTCAATTCCCTTCAGAAAATATTCCCACAGATGGTAGCACCTCTGCCTTGGGGACAATGGATTGGGCCTCTTGCTCTTCCTTAACCATTTCATGAGTTACCCAGAGAGTAGTAGGAAAGGTTTTCCTAAATTCTGAGGTGATGGGAAGGTACACCCAAATGAACACATTGCAGCCTTCAACGTTGCATGTGGGATTCTTCTTGATTCATCATGAAGACCATTATTTCAAGCTCTTTGTGGAGACATTGCAGGATAATGTTGTTGATTGGTTCTATCATCTTCCTGTTGGGTCAATTATTGATTGGACCACCTTGACAACTCAGTTTGAGCAACGTTTCAAACCTACTGAAGATGTGCATGCTCTCTTGGCTCAAATTTCTCATATCAAGAAGGAACCACATGAGCCCATGAGATAATTTGTGGCCAAATTCAACAATATCATTCATAAAATTCCACAGAACACTCATCCTGTAGATCAAATCCAAAAATGCTTCTTCCTCAATGCTCAGTTACTTGAAGTAAGTTATGCACTAAGGAGAGCTAACCTTGCAACTCTGGATGTTGATCAACATTTGGCTATCGAGGTTGAGGATGATTTAATCATGTCTGGTAAATTGAAAAGAGAACCCTCCAAGTCTAAAGCATCCTCCTCTTCCTCTCCTGGAGCCAATTCAAATCAGTTAGTGCAGAAGTTGGAAAATGATCTCATTGCCATCAAAAATCAATTGGCTCAACATACTCCTTATCAAGATATTCCAAGAAGGAATTTTTAGCCTAGGAATTGGTTACCTCCTTCTCAAAATAAATTGGCTATTAAAGGCCCACCTATCAAGGTTCCAATCAATGTAACTTTTGAAGTTCAAGAACCTAATGATGAGGAGTTTAATGAAGAATTTGAAGACCCAGAAGAAGAGGTTGATGAAGAACATGAGGAACTTGGTGGATCTCAAGTTCATTTCCTTACCACTAAAGGTATGGATGATGAAGATGAATATGATGAAAGAGTGACATAGATGAATAGTGATTCATATGTTGTTATGACTCGAGAAAATGAACAGAAAAGAAAAAGTGATGCAGCCTACTAAGAAATCCAAGGAGTTTCCTATAACTATTCCATTGGTTACAAGAAGATGAGCTCTTATTCCCACTACCTCCATGCAAAAAATCCAAATTTCGGAGGCATAGTTTTACCAAACCCATCCAAAAGCCTTTGCTAAAATGGTAAAATTTGTCAATTCCAAATCCAAATCCTCATCCAATACTTCTAAAGGTATTTTTCCCACTCCCTCTTCCTCACCTCAACCAAGCCTTGTGGCTGCAGTCACTTCCCCTAATGATAAAATTGAACCATTCTATGTGACTCTCCTCATAGCTAGCCATAAACTCAATAATTATGTTATAGACTCAAGAGCATCAGACAATGTAATGCTTGTAAAATTAGCTCATGCTTTGGGCCTGACTCTAACATGTACCTTTGGTTCCTACTATTCCATGGAGAGTAGAGAAGTGCCTTTGGTTGGGAGGATTAAAGATGCACAAGTAGCCTTCACTGATTTTCCAGAGAAAAGGGTTACAACCACTATTTTGGTTACCGACATTCCTCCCTCCTATGGTATGTTGTTGAGTAGGAAATTATTTAAAGATGTAGGAGGTGAATTATAGATAGACCGGTCACATGCTTTGATCCCTTCAATGGAAAAATAAGAAAGTTGTTACTTAAAAGAAAAGTGAGTATATTGTGCAAAACATTGATGATCCAAAAGAACAAATACTCTATGAAGATATAGGGCATGGCAAATATATGATCATGTCGAGGATGATGTAAGTCTTCCTAAGGGATTGATTCATGATCCCAATGGCATTTGGACTTTAGAGTTTAATGGAAGCTACTCTTCAACTAGTTCTAGAGCTAGTGTGGTGTTAATCTCTCCAGAAGGGAAGATTCATCCATTTTCTTTCATGCTTCATTTTGAAAATACAAATAATACAATTGATTATGAGGCTCTCATCCTTAGGTTGATCATGGAAAAATAAATAGGAGTAAAGAATCTTTGTGCTCATGGTGATGCAGAGTTAGTTGTGAAACAGTAAGTGATCTTTACCAAGTCAACAATAGGAGATTGAAACATTATAGAAATATTGTTTGGGATTCCATTGAATTCCTTGATGCTTTCTCAATTGAAGTTGTGCTAAGAGAAAAGAATACTAGAGCTGATTCTCTAGCTATCTCAGGATCTTTGTTGATTCCTCATCCATATTTCTCTCAAGAGAAATTTACCATTGAAATGATTCATAGGCCTAGTGTGCTTTAGACAATACAAGCAACTAGAATTTTTCAATGATGATCAACACTTGATCTATTTCTTGATCTTAAAGATAACTTCAATCAGTTATATTTAAAAGGAAGTGAAACTCTACCTAAAGAATATGTGCCCTCTAATGAGGAAGATAGTAAGGAAGAGATGGATCAAGATGGATATATTAAGTTGAAGGGTAACAAGATTCCCAAAGGACTCGGTGAGTCTAGAAGATTTTTTTGACAAACATGATAGGTTCATCAAATCTGAAGCTTCTCAAGAGACTCAAAATCAGCTGATTATGAGAAGGTCAATATTGGAAGAAATGATGAACACGGGATGGTGAATATTGGAAAATGTTGCACTAAATAAGAGAAAAAGAAAGCAATAAGCCTATTTAAAAAGTATGTCGATGTTCTTGCCTATTGATATGAATATCTTAAGTCTTTTCAACCAAAGAAGATGCAGCACTATATCCCTCTCGAAACCTAGAATCAAACCTTTCATTCAAAAGAAAAGGTAGTACAATCCTAAGGTTGTTGATACTATTTTTCAAGAGATCCAGTGGTTACTAAAAGCCAAGATTATTTTCCCTATACATCATTCAACATGGATTTCCAACATTGTGTCTATCAGAAAGAAGAATGGCAAGATTCACATCTATGTAGATTTTAGGAATTTGAATCAGCCTCTCTAAAAGACAACTATCCACTCCCCATGATGGATCAAGTTTTGCAAGATATCTCAGGCTCTGAGATGTTTTCTATGCTAGATGGATTCTCTGGATACAATCAAGTGGAATTCAATACCCTAGATCAGCACAAGACTACTTTTACTACCCCTTGGGGCACCTTTTCCTACAACAGAATGTCATTTGGTCTTATCAATGCTAGTGTCGCTTTCCGTAGGGCAATGGATTTAGCTTTTGGCATTCTAAATGGAAAGTGTATTATTGTGTACCTTTATGATTTGATGATTTTTTCCAAAACAAGGGCGTATAATCTTCAACATCTAGAAACAGTTCTTCAAAAATGTAGAGAACATGGAGTTTCCCTCAATCCTAAGAAGTCTGTCTTTTGTGTTATTGAAGGAAATTTGTTGGGGCATATTGTTTCCAAAGAAGGGATCAAGATAGATCCGATGAGATTTCAAGCAATCCAACAGATTCCTCTTCCCATAAGAAAAAAGTTTGTTCACTCTTTCTTTGGCAAGATAAATTTCCTGAGGAGATTCATTCTAGATTTTGTAGAACTGACTATGAGTGTTGCTCACATGATGAAAGGAAAGCAAAAATTTGGTTGGACTTCCGAAGGTAAAGAAGCATTTGAAGGTATCAAGAAATCCATTGCTAAGACTCCCATCTTAGCATGTCCTGATTTCAAGCAAGGATGTTATCATCTATTGCTATACTACGAGAGTACCTTGGTTGTTGTGCTAACTCAAAAAATTATGAGGATCGTGAATTTCCAATTGCATTCATGACCTATGTTCTAAAATCTCATGAATTGAAATATACTATGATGGAGAAACATGCTTTTGTAGTGGTCAAAGTTTTCAAACAGTTTCATTTTTATATTCTTAATTCTCACTTTGTTGTGCTTGTACCTGATACAACCATCAAGTCTATTCTTACACAACAGAATTTGGAACTAAGAGAGGAAATTGGGTAGCAAAATTCCAAGAATATGACCTTGATATCAATCCAACTAAGCTATTCTCGGGGTAAAGGCTTATGTGAGCTTATTGTTGAAGGAGCTAATGCAGAATTGTCCAAAGAAGCAGTTGATGTTCCTGTTGTCCTCTTCCTCAGTTCAATAGATGAATGGTATGATAGTATTGCACATTTTCTTACTTATGGAGAGTGTCCATCCCATTTGAGTGCCAAGGAAAAGAGAGCTATTAAGCTAAGGTCTACAAAGATGTATTATGGGAAAATGCTTTGTTCAAGTGAGGCATTGATGGAAGATTCCTTAAATGTGTGGACAAAGAGCAACATAAGTTGTTTTCAGCTTTTCATGATCAAGCTTGTGGAGGGAATTTCTCTTCTACTATCACTACCCATAAAATCTTTCGTGCAGGTACTATTGGCCTACATTGTTCGAGATGCATCAAAATGGGTAGGTAAGTGTGAATCCTGTCAGACTTTTATTGGGAGACCTAAGTTGGCTGCTTTACCACTCAAACCAATAGTGATTGATGAGCCTTTTCAACAATGGGGATTGATTTCATTGGAACTCTTAACCCACCTTCTAGTGCTGGACATACTCATGTGCTAACTGCTATAGATTACTTCACAAAGTGGGTAGAGGCTATTCTAGTCAAAAGCACTACTTCTGAGGTGGTGTGTAATTTCATCAAGGAGAACATCTTGATAAGGTTTGGGGTACCAAACAAAATTGTGACTGATAATGCTTTGAATTTTTCTTCTTTTGAGATGATGGATTTCTGCTATGGTTATGGAATTTCCCTTGCTCATTCTTCAGACTATTACCCCCAAGGGAATGGACAAGCAGAATCAACAAATAAGAATTTGGTAACCATCGTTCAAATCTTGTCACTGAATCTCAAAATAATTGGCACAATAAGATCTATGATGCTCTCTGGGCAGATAGAATTACACCCAAAAGAGCAATTGGGATGTCTCCATTCTAGGTGGTGTATGGTGTTGAAGCTCAACTGCTAGTAATAGTGGAATTGCCAGCCTTGCACTTAATGAAGGCTATTGAAGATATAAGTTTCACCAGTTCCTTGACAAGAGGATAGTGTGTATCCGTGAAGCCGGATGAAGACAAGTTGCAAGTTTTCATTAGATCTCATCTCATCAACTGAAGGTGAAAGCTTTGTTTGATAAGAAGGCTAGGCCCAGAGATTTTCAAGTGGGAGACATTTTTCTATTGTGGGACAAAAGACATGAACCTCAAGGAAGCCATGGTAAGTTTGATTCTCTTTGGCTTGGTCCTTTCAAAATCAGACACTTTGCTGGAGAAAATTATTTCTACTTGGATTATATGGATGGATCCTCTCTCCCACTTCCTTATAGTGGGCAGTATTTGAAGTTGTTCAAGTCCTAGGTGATTAGGAAGTCCTTTTATATATATTGTGTGTGGTTTTTTGTTTGTTTTTGTCTTTCCTTTTTGGTTTGTTTCCCTTCGTGTGTGTTGTCTTCTGTATTGGTTTTACCTTTGAATCTATTTTCCCAATGGATAAGGCAATCGGGTCCGCTTTCCTGTGTTTTTATATGGTTCTTGATCTTGCCTCGCTCTCTCTCCCAGCCAAGTCATCCCCGTAAAGAGTCGATGTTGTCACCCTTAAAATCCCCCTCATTTTCAAGTCAAGTTTCAAAATTTTGAGTTGGTTCCTTTGAGAGATGTTTGAGCAAAGTGAAAATTCTCAAGAGATAGAAAAATCATGTTTTGAAGAAGTCGCTGCTCATTTACAATCTTGCCCCTGTTAATTTAAAATCTTGCATCCGCATGGTTTGATAAACTTTCTGTCTTCTCGTCTGATTCTTGAAAATTGTTTCCTCCATTCGAATGAAATTTTCAAATCCTTTTCTATGAGCGTGGATCACATCAAGGCTGGTATAGTTTACGCTTCTTCTTTCCATGAGGAGTAATTTTTTTTGAGCATGAAGGGTGGAGTTTTTCCTCTCTTCTATATTTTTTCTACAATGTGAATGATGAGCGTATCTTCCTATCAATTTCTTTTCCAAAACCAGATTTGACAAATTGTAGGTGGATTTGTAGGGGCATTGATGGTTGGTGGTTGAGCTTCCAAATCATATTTTCTTCCTTCTCTTCTTCTCCTCTTTTTGCTTCATCTATAAATGTAAGATCTTGGCTCATTGAAAATGTTGGACTTTGATACTTTTGAAGTGTAATTATAATCAAAAGTAAATCAATATAGAAGGATTTTCCCTTTTCTCTATCTTCCTCCATTGTCCCTTCTTGCTTACCTGAAATTTGTGGATCATTTATCTTCTGTGATAAGAAACTTTGTGTTCTTATTGATATGATTTCTAGAACTTTGTGTCTATGGAATGATATCTTATGTTGTGAATGTGAATGATTTTTTTCGTATCACTCTTTCTCAGTACGTATAGGGTTATACTCAGATATCTATATTTCTTGAAAGTACGGTTATATTCTACTCTTTCCTTTCTTCAGTTCTTCCATTCGTTTGTATTGATAATCTATTTTGGTATAAAATCATTTCAAGATGTCAAAGGTCCAGCCTTAAGATGAAAGTTATAAATTTGTATATAATCTTTGTTACTTGCTTTCAATAAGGGAACCTCTCCCATAAAGAGGAGGGACTTGTTGTCCCTCGAATTTGGTTTTGTTAAAGTACCATTTTAAAAACCAAAAAAATCTATTTCAATGAGAGAAATAATGAATAGGAAGTGTCTTTCACTAATAAAATACATAATAGGAAGAAAGGTTATTTTAAAGCCAAAACATGAATTTCGTTTGGACAAGTAGAAGAAGGACCAAGGAGAAATTTTAGTGTTAACTTTTTCAAAAATTAAATAGACACACAAGTATTCCCTAAAAATGAACAAATGTAAAGAACCCAAAAATTATAGGGTCCCACCAGGCATGCCAAAATGTTTCACCTCAAAGTAATGTGATAAAATAGATAAAGGTAACAGGTGTAGGAGGAATACCTATGATTATGTAGATGGAAGAAGGTGTTGCGTGCATTGTAGAACTTTGATCAAGAAAATTATAGAGAGATTCTTTTTTCTAGGAGGAACTACCTGTAGAGCACAACAAAACTAAAAGAGAGAGTTAAATAGTATATAGTATTGGACTTCCTAGAAAATGCTAGTTCCGATAAGTGTGATACTTCCTATATGGTTATCAATCCACTGTTTTATCAAATTAATGAAAATAAATGTGAGAAGTAAAGGTCCTATTGCTAACACTTTGATTTAGGTGTCTTAAAACATTATTAATACACTAGATTAAGAAAAGTACTAAAATATAAACTAATCTAGTACTTGGCAAGGTGTGGTTTAGGTTGGGGAAAGTCACTTATATCTCAGCAAGGTTGAGGCAAGGTTTTAGGTGATTTTTGGCTATTTGGTGAATATTATGAGCTCATTGTTCTAAACAAAATTACCAAATACAAATACCATATCAATTAGGTGACTCGATGCTAGAACTAGTAGTAGACCAATGTTGGTTGGGTGACTAGTGTCGGTAGGGGAAATTAGATGATAATATCAAAAATCGAGGTTTCGGCACTCTCTGTGATTTCACATAGAGTGATGGGGGATTTGGATGGGATCATGGGATTTTTGTTAAGACTTAGGGGTATTGATATACATCTTTTAGCAAGCAGTGTATGGAAGAAAAATAGGTAGAAGGGTGGCTAAAGACATTTTGGGAGAGATACGGGTAAGGTAGAAATAAAGAAGTGAGATAGATAGAAAATAGAATGATCTAATGTCCTAAGATGAAGGGGGAAAACAATACTTGAAGAATGCAGTCTGAGGCGATGGTATTGGAAGGTTACGCAGGTGGTGATCTAAAATGAGTACAGTAACAAGATGGAAAGGAGCCTTGTTTTGTGTACTCTGAACTTTGAGGAACCCGTGGGTGAGCCGAATGACGTCTCGAATGTTGTGATAGGCTTTGGAAGGTCATAGGAGTGCTTGATCGTGTGAATGTAAGAAGTGTAAGCTAAGGAAGTTAGTTTAAAACCAAATCAATGAGTTAAGATTTTCTATTTAACCTAACCAATGGTAGTTAGGTGACCGGCGCTCACTACTAAGGAATAACCGCATCGCTTAAGGAGAATTGGTCCAAGTTGCCTAAAATAGCCTAAACTTTGCTAATTTTAGCATGATCTCTATTTTTACAGTCTAGAGTGTTGAATGGCATTAATAGGAGCATGAAATTAGTTAGAGGATTAATAGGTCATGAATGGTTAGGGTTATAATGAGTCATAGTTGGTTAGGATAAGTGGGAACTTGGTCTGGTTCATTAATAGCCTAGGAATATGTCTTAGGATGAGGTGGATGGCTGATGTGGCAAAATCAAGTGGATATTAGTTCAATTACGGTAGTTAAAATAATAATAGTGTGAGGATGAGGATTAATTTAATTATTGGTAATTAAATTAATATTAATGTATAGAAGGGGTCATGGCTAGGTATGGTGTAGAATTATTTGATTAAAAATGATTTAGGGAATATGAGCTAATTTGGGGTATCTACAAAGGTGTTTAACCGTGTCACAAAGTGAGCCAGAAAATAGGAGGAGGAAATGATAACATAAAAGCCTTAGAAAACACATATCTGATCTCTCCGGAAGGACTAAGGCACTTGAAGAGGGATAGGATGTCCGTAGGCACCCCGATATGAGATATGGGCACCCTCGCTATGAAAAAAACTTGAAACCCTCCTTTGAGGTGTCATTGGATGTTCACCTATGTTTTCTTGTTCTTGCACTAACTTCTTTGAACTACGTCAAATGTCGATGTGATACCTAGTAAAGAATCATTTAAAAACCCTAAGATGGGCATCAAATCTCTAAAAACATAAAGATGCATACAAAGGGTTCGGATTGTCCTCGGTGGCCAAAATGGTGGAATTACTAATTGAGAATTGTACTACATTTCATACCAAATGTAGTTCTATGTGTGTGTGTAATTATGCCATAGGTGGTTTTGTTCTAGTCATACTTTTGAGATGGCGAGCAATAACTAGATATAGAAATTCAATAAAATGGTGGGTGGAATAGAATAGAACTTCCCTCTTATGCAGTGTGATGTAGATGAACCATCCTTGTTCCTTTTAATTGAGCTAGATGGATACAAATGGAGCCTTTGATGGATGTAAAATTAGGTGATGATAGTAGTGCTTAGTGCTTGGTCCCTCATTATGATCTCATAAATTTATATTTATATGGTTCTCTTGTTCTAACTTCATAATTAACCCCAAAAAGGCTAACCACTAAAAATATGGAAAGCCCAAACAACTATAAAGTGCCCAAAACATGGAGGTAAACTAGGAAAAGTCTCATGTCACCCCGAATGGGACTAGGGCATTTGGGTGCCCTAGTCAGGAGGTAGAATGATGTAAAACAAAAATAAATAGACTGGGAAAGTATGTGTTAAAGCTCGATAGTGACGATGGAAAAAGAATAGTAAAATGGCCAAAGGACATGAGTTAATTAGTACTTTCTTCACTCAAAAATCATATGAATAGTAGTATGAGACCGAGACTAAATAATACCCAAAGTGTATGATTTTGTGTCTACATTTTCCCCCACTTTATGTTGGTGAGTGGAATGCTTGGTAACATAAAGTAGATAGATATGTGTACCTAATGTCCATGTAGAGTGATGTATAAAGTGTGTCAAAGGGCTAGACCAAGCATACAAAGGACAAAAAGATGGAGCGTGGAAACTAAAGATGTAAAAGAGAAAAAGTGATGAGAGTGAACCTAGGGTGAAAATGCGTGTGTAGTTGTCGATGTGTGTGATGTACATGCATGTTAGTATGAGGTGTGTTTTTGCTGCTAAATGATGATTTTTTTTTTACGTTGTTTTTGTTCTTGATTGTTTGCTTTTCTCATATGCATAGACCTATAAGGAGAAGATGATAAAGTACTCAAATACGCATGTATATATGTGTAAAAATGCATGTAAAGACACATGTATATAGTAAAAATCATGTAATGGAAATGAAAAAGGAACATGTGCACCTAATCCATGATGAGAGAAGGGGTGAAGAAAGGATATCCTGTACTATGATTTTTTGGGCGAGATCTCACCCACCATAGATGAAGAAGTGTAGGGAGAAAGATGCATTATTCTCCAACCTGTAACTTCTTCCCGATATGTATGAAGAGATCTATATACTTGCCTAGTTTTTGGGCAATCTAACGCCACTGGCTGAAGTAGTGTAGAGAGGAAAGTTTTTGTATCCTATAACCTCGTAACTTCTCCCCATAATGCTAATGACAACCATGTCCTTTAAAATTCGTTGTGTACAGGGTTCATAGACTAGTCTTAACCCACTCATTTTATAACCCACAATGTCAAGGATGGAAACTGAACTGAACTATAACAAAGATAGAAAGCATTGAATAGTTTGTAAAACCCCAAATGATTCTTCCGCTCTTTGGGGGTGCATGCGACATCATAAAAGGAGAATGTGGTCCCAAAGAGGACCAACCACATAAACTATGACCTATAGGGGAAGGGAATACACTTGGTAGAAACCAAGGCATGCAAAAACAAGTGGCTAGAAAACAAGTGTTAGTATGAATAAGCATGCATGTAAAAGACAAGTGTACACTATGCAGACAATGTATGTATAGCTAGAAAAAAAGTAAACATGTAAGAAGAAAATCATAGACCACCAAAGTGGGTTGTAAACATGGGACACCACTCACGATGTGGCAACACACTGCAAGGCCATAATAGTCACATATAGATAAACAAGTGTGCATACCAAAAAAGGGTAATGCCTACATACATACAAGAGCAAGCATTAGTAAACAAATAAATAGGTAGTCATGGAAGCAAGTAATCCTACAAAACAAATGCTACACATGAAGCACCTATTATCATGTTAGAAATATAACTATATTTCAAAAGCATGTATAAGCAAGTAATGTAAAGTGCTAAGTACAAAATGAAACAATAGCACCTATAGTGTACGAATGTGGATGCCCCCAACAACCATTGTAGGAGTGGTAGAAGGTGAGCATCCATGTTGTGTGTAAGAGACATGTATCTGTGATCACAACTAGAGAAAGGCATGAACGTGCATGTGTGTATGGTAAATATAATGACATACAAGAAACCTATCTAGCATGTGTAATAAGACGACCATATACAAGTAAATGCAAGCAAGAGTAAAAGTAACCAAGATATGCAATATGTTGTGGATGGATGGAATGGAATGCAAGATGGATGATAGGAGCTGCATGTGTGCCCCACAAGTGAATGGAGTTTTATGTAATGAGGTTCATTTGTTTTTCCCCTCAGCAGTCAAGAATGAACCGTAAATGAGAGTGTGTCATTGGGAAATGGTCAAAGTGTGTGTTGTATCTAACGCATTGTGGTGAATGTGTATATGTAGTGATGATGATATGTGACCTTCATGTGTGTGATCCTATATCCAAAATGTATATCACAACAAGATGAGCATAGGAGTGATGATTTAGCCTAAAGCATATATCACTACAAGATGAATAGAGGGAGTGGTGATGTAGCCTATAACGTATATTACTACTAGACGAATAGAGGTAGTGGTGATGTATCCTATAGTGTATACCACTACAAGATGAAGGGATAGGTGACCATTTAGCCTATAACATATGTCATTAACCTAGTAATGTCACATGATAGAAGGTTGAATGATGAACATGTGAGTATGATAAGGTCCATTTGATTAATAAACCCTCAGTAGTTGAGTATGGATCGAGGTAGAGTGCGTCATAGGGTAGTGAGCGCAGTGAGTAGAAGAAGATTTAGAATGCATGATGATTAAACAACCATGTGATGAGAAAAATGTGTAGATGCATTGTAATGTAATGTAGATGTATAGATATCCTAGATGTAAGATGTGCATTATGTAGTATGTAGAATGAGTAGATGTAATATTAGACTCGTAGATAATAGGGGTGTGATATATATGTGATGAATACTAGTATAATTTGTAGAGTATGTATGATGTATAGATGCGCAAATGTTTAAACACTAATGTGACATATAAGATGTAAGATATGTAAATAAATGCAATGTGTAGTATGTGTAAGTGTGTGCAAGGTGTGTGGGGTTCATGTGTAGTATGTAGCCCTCAATAGTCAAGTGTTAATCAAGCACAAGAGTGTGTCATCGGTAATGAATGTCATGTTTAAGCATAGTATTTCTTAAGATGCATTACATTGAGTGTATTTTTGAGTGATTTTCCTAAAAGGATGGTGAGGTGATAAACCCCACCACCGATTTTTTTCGATGATAATGTATGGTCCAAGCCAATTAGGCTTGAATTTTTCTTTAATATGTGCTCTAGCATTTTTATTCTTCGACTCTCTTTTAAGACTAGGTCACCAATATTGAACTCTCGAGAACCATTTTTACAATTGTATGCATGTGCAATATGAGATTGATATAAGCGAAGATGCTCAAGTGCTTGGAAACGACACGAGTCCAACATTTCTAACTCATGTAAGTGGTTTTTGTGATATTCATTGTCTTTAAGGATGCCTTTGAGATAAATTCACAAAGAAGGGATCTTGAGCTCAAGAGGAATAACAGCCTCAACACCGTAAACCAAGGTGAATGGGGTGGCATTAATAGTAGGTGTACAAACACTAGTACGATAGGCCCATAGAGTGTAGAAAAGTTGGTTATGCTAGTTGATACCACTAGAGTCAACTATTTTACATAAAATCTTAACAATGGTTTTGTTGGTGGCCTCAACTTGGCCATTTCCTTGTGGATAATAAGGTGTGGAAAATGATTGTTTTATTTTGAACTTGGCACAAAAAAATTTAACATCTTTATTTTTGAAGGAAGATCCATTATCGCGATTATAACAGAAGGCACACCAAAACATATAATAATATGGGTGGTGAGAAAACTATAAATGTTTATGTCGATGGTTGTTCATAGGGGAGCCACCTCGACCCACTTAGTAAAGTACTCGGTAGCTATGATAATGAATTTGTGTCCTTCGGTAGACTCATAAATGATCATATCGATGAGTTCGAGTCCCCAAAGGGAGAAAGGCCAAGTTGGCGCAATGGGCTAGAGGTCATATGCGGGTGCATGGTGGAGATTACCATGTTTTTGGAATTTTCACAATGAGTAGCATATTCAAGGCAATCTTGTTCCATTGTAGGCCAATAATATCCTTGTCATAAAAAATTTTGTGACATAGCTTTACCGTAAAAAATGGCCACCACACATGTTGTCATGTATCTACAAGATGGAAGTAGAGATATATGTGAGTGCTAAGCAACAGTAAGAGATGACCATCGATTATGCGTTTTAAATAATTATGTCCCAAAAATGACATAGAAGAATCCTCACACCATAACCGTCAAGCCTCATGAGGTTATAGATTATCGTGCATAGTTTTCTTATATAATTAATTATAAATGGGTATAAACCATTCATAGTTTTCCTAACTCGCACGTTATGGTGCAAGTTGTAAAAGTAGTGTAGACATAGAATGATATTGTAAGTGTGCAATTATAAATGTATTTTTTCATCAAAGTGATATCTTACGGATGAGTGACACAACACTAGTCATAACATCTCGCATGACGATTATCTCTGCAAGGAATGGTAGTGATGGAGTAGACTCAAATGTAGCCAAGAGATCTTTTACAAGTATGTTGTATGGAATTAAATGTTCCTCCTTTGTGTTATATGTATCATTTACCTGATTTATGACTAATTGAGAATCATCGTGAATGCATAGATTGTGAATGAGGAGTTTTGAGTGGTAAGAAGGCCTAAAATGAGGGCTTCATATTCAATGATGTTATTTGTGCAAGAAAACCCCAAACGATATGCAAAGGGGAGTGGGTCACCATGTGGGGTGATGAATACTATCCCATCTCCAATGCTAGAGTGAAAATGAGAGCCATCAAAATACATTGTCCATGTGTGTGGCTCCATAGTATAGGTAGTGAAATCATCATGAAAATAATCAGAGATGGGTGATGCATCTAAGAGGGGTGCCAACTAATTAATCGGCTATGACTTTTCCTTTAGTTGTTTTTTTTGGTATGAACTCGAAATCAAACTCAAGAGAAGTATAACCCAACATGTTAAGCATCCCATAGATGTATGCGGATAATAGGTATCATAATGGATCAACTTTGGTGATGATATGCACTTTGTTATTAAGAATATAATATCACAACTTATCCGCAACAAAGAAAAAAATCCAAGACATATTTTTCAATGTAGCTATAGTTACATTCATAAGATAGTAATGTATGACTGATGTAGTATATTTCTCTTTCATGCCAATCATCATGTTGTGCTAGTAGAGTCACCTAATGCATGAAACGTAGTAGAAATATATAATAAGAAAGGTCGATCAGCTAAGGGAGGGACTAGACATGTGGGTGCAAAAATAATCTTTTATATCATCAAATTCTGTTGACATTTCTCATCCCAAAAAAATTAGTGTCCTTCTTCATGAGGCATGTAAAAGGTTGAGTTTTATCAGTGAGTTGTGTAATGAACCACCGGATAGCTTGAATTTTTCTTGTAGTGATCATAATTGATGTAAATTTTTGGGTGGAGGCATATCGACAATGGATTTTATTTTGTTAGATCAATTTCAATGCCACATTGGGAAATAATATATCCCAGAGTTTACATGTTGTGACCCCAAAAACACATTTTTGGGATTTAAGCGTACACGATATATTCCATAACCATTGAAAGATCGTTTGTAGATCATGTGCATGGGAATAACATTGTCTATGTTTAGCCAAAATATCATCAACGTAATCTTCGATGATCTTGTGGATGTAATCATGGAATATATGTGTCATTTCTTGTTGATAAGTATCTTCATAATTTTAAGGAAAAGGGCATGATGGTGTAACAAAACATTCCCTACGGTGTTATAAAAGAGGTCTTTTCTTGGTCAGCGGGGTTGATTTTAATTTGATTGTAACCCACAAATCCATCCATGAAAGATATAATATCGTATCCAACTTGTAGAATCGACAATTGCGTCGATGTGTGGTAAAGGAAAACTATCCTTAGGATAATCTTTATTTAAATCACAGAAATTAGTGTAGCAATGCACACATCCATCTAGTTTCATGACGTGCATGATATTAGATACCTATTCAGGATAGTCGATAGCATGAATAAAATTGGCATCGAGGAGTTTCTGAATCTCTTCTTTGACTAAGAGTGATACCTTAGGATGGATTTTACGGATTTTTGTTGGATAGGTTTAGTACTTGGTTTGAGGATAATATTATGCATTGAAAAAATGGATCAATTCTGATCATATCACTATATTCCCATGTAAAAATATCAAAGAAATTGTGAAGGACTTGTTTGATATCTATTTGTTCGTGGGGAGTGAGGGAGGCGATAGCAAAACTACTTTGGGTTCTCGATGTACCCAAGTTTTATGGTATTGTCTCTTCATTGAGAAGGTTTGAGTGATCTTCAATGTATGGATCAGTAGGAATAGTATTTTAAGGATCAACATTGTCAAGGGATATATCAGATTCTCTGAAGTAAGCCATAGCATTGAGAGATGATGGGGGATGCCTTTTATGGTGAAAAGAAGGAAGATGATCATAGACACCCAAGAGACTTGAGTAGAGCATCATCGGTAGGAAAAGAATCTAAAGTGTCCTAAGTGGTAGACACATCATCACTTGATGATTTCTGGGTGTACTAGGGGAAGTGAGGAAGTATGAAAGGTGGTGTAAGCATCTGTAAAAGGAGAAGAGGGGGTTTATATCCCAGTCCAAACTTGTGTGACTACATAGGGAGATCCCAAAGTGATGTGACCTTGTGTTCTTGTGTATTATAAAAACCATAGTGGCACAAGTATTCATATCCTAACCCATATTTATAAAATTCCTTAGTAGTATCAGAGGAAATATGAGTATCATTAGATTGTTCAATGGAGTTGTAATACTCAAAAGGTGATGGATTTTCCAAACATCATAGACAAATGCCTTGATGTCGAATTTAAGTCATGCATGTAGCATGGAGGGGACCACATGCATAGCATGGATCCAAGGTCATCCAAGAATAATGTTATAATTAATATTATTAGGCATGACATGGCATGGAATAGTGATTATACATGGACCAATAGTGACCTATAGGTTGACGGTACCTAATACACACATCGGGTGTGTTATTAAAGCCACAAATAGAGATTGAAAAAGGTGCTAAAGATGCTTCCAACATGCCTAAATGATGAAGGAAAGTATATTACAAATATTAAGGCCAGATCCATTATCAACAAAGGCATGTTTGACCTTGACATTATGAACACAAATTTGAATGTATAAAGGGGGTCATGTTATAACATTTCTTGAGAAGGTAGGTCTTCTGTTGTGAAATTTATTTATCCTTATTGAGGATAGGGCTGAAGTAAACTTATGGTATACATATTCAGGTGATGTGTGAGGAGGAATGTAATTAGTAGATAAGTATTATTTGATCCTACTCATATACAATCGGATGATTCTGCAAATAAATATGGATAGATATATTCATGATGCAAGGATCTTAGGGAAAGAAGCATCCTAAAAGGTGTGATGATCAAAGTTGGGTTCACCAAAATGATTAACTAAAAATTTGGTATATTTTATGTTGATCTAATATATAAGACAATAGTAAATAAATGATAAAGTAAGTAAATAAAGTGACCCAAGAAAATAAGTAAATAGAAATGTGAAACCCTAATGAGAAAAGAGGGTTAGGAAGAGCTTAGTTGATTTAACGAAGGTGTTGAACCATGTCGTAGTGTGAGCTAGGAAAAAAAGGAGGAGGAAATGATCACACATAAGCCTGAGAAAGCATAGATCTGAGCTCTCTAGATGGATGGGGGTGCACGAGAGAGGGATAGGGGCACCGGTGGGATCCCCTGGTCTAAGATATGGGCACCCTGGTCTGAGATATGGGCACCCTAGTCTACGAAATAACCTAAAACCCTCCTCTGAGGTGTCACTGGATGTTCACCTATGTTTCTCTTCTTGTCACACTAACTTTTCTAAACTACGCCATGTCATTGTAATACCTACAATAAGGAATCACCTACAAAACCCCAAGATGAGCATCAAATCCCTAAAAAAGAAAGATGCATATGAAGGGGTCAAATTGTCCTTAGCGGCCACAATGGTGGACTTACTAAGTGTTGCACTACATCTCAGACCCGATGTAGTTCTATGTGTGTGTGTCAATCATGCCCTAGGTGCTCGTGTGTCACCACACTTTGTGAGATAGTGAGAAATAACTAGATGTAGAAATGTAATAAAATGGTGGATGGAATAGAATAGAACTTCCCTCCTATGTAGTGTGATGAAAATGAACCAGCCTTGTGTCTTGTTATGGATCTAGACGGATGCAAATGGAGCCTTTAATGGATTCAACCTTAGGTGATGATAGTCTTGCTTAGTGCTTGGTCCCTCATTATGGTCTCATAACTTTATATTTATATGGTTCTCTTGTTCTAATTTCAGTAATTAACCCCGAAAAGGCCGACCACTAAAAATATGGAAAGCCCAAATGGCTAGAAAGTTCCCAAAAGATGGAGGTAAAATAGGAAAAGTCTTAGGGTGCCTTGAATGGGACCAATACATCGGGGCATCCCATTACGGGGTTGGGTGCCCCAATTAGAGGTAGAATGACGTAAAAATATAAAAACCGACTAGGAAATTATGTGTTAAAGTTTGGGAGTAACGATAGAAAGAAAAGTAAAATGGCCAAAGGGAATGGGTTAATTAGTACTTTCTTCACTCAAAACCATATGAATAGGAGTATGAGACCAGATTAAATATTACCCAAAGTGCGTGATTTTGTGTCTAAAAAGTCCTAATTCATATATTAATCCCTTAAAACCTATTTACTCATTAAATAGTCACTTGCCCCTCCTAAACATCCTAAACCACCTAAACTCATTTTAGCTTAGTAAGGCCAAACCAAATTAACCAACACACTCTTACTCACCTTATATTAGCCACCAATTTGAAACTCACCATTTGAAGGTGGTTTCAACCACTTTCAAGTGATTTTTCCACACTTTTCTTGGATCACCAAAGGTGACTACCATAATCATTGTTGATTCTATATAAACCTATAAAATTCTTTATATGGGGAGTTCGCACATCGTATTGACATTATCCCATTTTGGAGACTCAAACAACATCACTCATGATATCTTAGCATCTGGTGGATCCACACCAAGCCTTTGGATAGTTCATATCATTGTAAGGGCTCTCTGCAACATTCAACATCCACATTTTACATCAAAGGAAAGGTATTTTTATCTCTTTACACTTCTTATTTATCTACGCATCATTTCTAAGAACAATCCAATCATTTAATCATTCATTCAAAATCAAATTTACATTTTATTCAAATCAACAAATTACACAAGAATTGTCAATGATTACATTGAATCACCAACAATTCCCTTAAATTTTTAGTGACTATCATGAATCGCTGATGATTCCTACTTCTTAGCTCTATTATCATATAGTATTTGTTTTTAATCCATTTTACAATTTGTTTTCTGTTAATATTTTGGTTTCAAGTGTCCTTTGTCTATAGATGACCATTCTAGGTGAAGTATACTAACCATATACCATATTTGACTTACCATCATGCGTTAGTCATTCATGTGGGAGCAAATGATCGGATATTGACTATGAATTAAGTCTTTATTTCATTGCACTCACACCCAATCCAAATTATATCACCAAGTAATTGGAATTCCTCCTCGAGAAAAGTGGCGAGGCTAACCTTTACTAGGATAATTTTTCAACCCTCCTCCGCCTATCATCAAGGACTTCAATTGAGTTCCTCTATCTAGATCCTTCAACATTATTTGTATTTCTATTATTATCATTATTTATCACTTACTTGTCTAAAAATGAATTGAAACCCGTCAAAGGAATCCCTTTGTTTTCTCGGGATTGGAATTTTCCAAGAAACTTTTCATCGTATCATCTAATATCTCTCTTATCAAGCTATTTACTTGTGTGTAGGTTTCCTCATTTATTGGAAAGAATATTATGTCGTACCCATTTGTACCCATACATCTTGACATTATCGACGCGAGTATCGATAAACCCTTTTATTTTCTGATTTTTGGTGATTTATTCCATGTAATAACATTGAATAAAATCCACCATAAACACATGAATCTCCTTCTGTTTTTAGCATTGTAAGCATATTTTTAGCATATTTATGCTCATACTTATTTTGCATCATATGGGGAGTTTGGGAACACCTATTCTCTTTTGTATTGTATGTCCTTGTTTACAAAATTGGGTCTAGATCTTTCTATAGTAGTGTGATCCATGGAGTTATGGAAGGTAAAGAAACCAACTAAGGGGTTCATGGGTAGATTTCCTCTCTATTACATTCAAAGGGAAGATATCCAAGTTGTTGAATAACTTTGGTACATGGTATTCTTCCTTCATAGGGGTGCATTTGTACCTCTTTCTTCTTCTCTCTCTTACACATATTTGTGTTATTTTTCACACACCTAACACACTCATTTCACATTGGCACAAATTGGGGACCGATCACCACTAATTCTTCAAAAAAATTCAACAAATACAAATCTCCAAGCAAAATGAAAGAATGAGCAAAAAAGTGTATTCTTTCCTTGTTTACATCTTTTCACTTCACATATATGAAAATGCAAAAAAATATTACATTTTATATGTGAGTTAAGTTCAATTATTTATCATAATCATTGACTACACTCTATGTTGTCATTTAATCGTGGAGAATGCGTCACCAAGAACAATAGCACAACTACAAAAAAAACATTCAAGCAAAGGAAAAGTGTGTTTACACACTGTAGGGGGTAAGTGTAGGAAGTTGATGGACAAAAATGGGGTCATCCGTGGATGTCATATTGCAAAAAATAGCAAAATCGCAACTTGTAGGGATTATTATAAATCAAAATTAGAAAAAAATATATAAATATGAATCATAGCATCCAAAATCTAAAATACTAATTTTTTTAAAAAAAAATGAACAAGTTTAGCTATATTAAACACTTAAAATTATATGACTTGGTTTTTTTTTTTTTTAAACTTATAAGATTGTAGTCCGTTTGCCCGCGATTTGGATGACCAAATCTTGTTATTTTTTTTTCATTTGGTGAAAAGTTAGATGTAGTTGTCTATCTTGGGATGGATTTTATTTTGTATTTTTTTGAGCAATATTTTTTTAATGATTTTTTCCATGAAAGTGGTCTGAAAATATTTAGAAAATGGAGCGCTTTTTCGTTTGCCCACCATAACTATATCAAAAAATATTAAATAATTTTTTTTTTAACGTGTATAGAATTTGTCCACGCTTGGGATGGTATAAGTTTTATCACATTTTGATAAGCGAAACAAAAGTTACAGTCTTAAACGTAGACATGAACATTCACGGGAAAATATGTCTTAAAGACCTATTGTTAGTAAAAAATTATAAAATGATATTTATCTTATTCTATTCACTTTAAAATCAATATTTCTATGAAGCTAACAGTCTCCCTATACGATGTGATGGCACCATTTTTGTGAAATGTTTTTAGTTTTTAGCATGGTTCAAGTCTTTGGAAGAGAAAATTTGAGGTTTTTGACCTTTTACACTTCATAATGACCTTCCATAGCTTTGGTTGGGAAAAAAAAAGATTTCCCGAGGCTTAGGTTTGGTAGATAGATCCGCGATCGCGGTTTATAAAGCGCGATCGTGGTTTTTTAACACAAACCACGAGCGCACTTTATAAACCACGATCACGGTTTATAAAGTATGCTCACAGTTCATAAATCATATTTACACACATCCCAATGTCTAAATTACCATGTGATTTTTACTCTTTGACCTTACCATATGAATTACTGCAAAATTCTATCTTTTTCTACACGTTTTTCTTATCACCGAAGCAAAACATCATGGGAGACAAGAAACGAAGTCAAAAAAGGAAGTCATTAAGTAAAAAAACACCAAATGAATTAGAGGCCAACAAAATTCAAAATGCTGAGCGAATGCGGAATCTTCATGAATCAAGAAGAGGTTCATCTTCAACCCCAACTATTGTAAGCAATGAAGAACTAGGTAATGTTTCTACTGTCAATGTTGAAGTTGAATTAAATACTCGTGATGAAGATGTTTTTACTATCAATGTTGAAGAAGAATTAAATACTCATGATGTAGCAAATGTTGAAATTGAAGGAGACAATGAAAATGTGAATAAGGAAATTCATGTTGAAATTGTAGACAGGAAAAATTTGACAAAAACACCTCCTAGGATTTTACGTAAGAAACCTAATTTTTTTATTGAAATTGATGAAAACATTTTGAAACCAATGTCTGACAAACTTTCTGAATGACAAATCAGAAGAAAAGCCACTAAAATTTGGGATAATCATTTTGAAATTTTAAATGATTCCCAAAGATGTCAGTTGTTGGTTAGTTTGATGAAATTGATTAAAATGAGACCTACATTAAACACCTTAGGATTGACAACATCTAATATACGTGGTCAAACCTCTATAATTTTGAAAACCTTCATGATGCATATCACATTGTTGGTGTCAAGAGACACACTAGGGATAGTAATATTGTGCATCGTGTACTTGCTACTAGTGTTGTAAGTGAATCAATAAAAAAACAACGTTTGATTACGCAAATAAGTTGAATGTTGAAAGTTAATCAAAAACTCTAATGAAAGCAATTGAAAGATGTAATATCCTTCAATCACTCAATAACACCGATTTTTGGGCATTTTCTGCTAGAGCACCGCGTAAGGACAAAAATAATTCTGATGTTATAAGAGAAGTTGTTATTCAATTTTGGCATGATAACACTAGAGTTTCACCTAATACAAGAGATGTATTAAAATGGAGAGTTGGTTCTACTAATCGTGAACCACATCCAAAGCATTTCTTAGATATGACTCAAACTCAATTTTTTCATAAGTTTGAACAAGAGCATCTAGAAATTAAAATTAGTCAACATTTTTTTGAAATGTTGAAACCATTCTATGTGAAAATCAACCACCTGCACCACTTGTTGTTGTAGGCAACATGTTGAATTTGCCTGCATTATGCTAAATTTTTACGTATTCACCTATTTTTCATTGCACAACTATGTTATGGAATGTGGTGTTAAGTTCCACCAATATCTTCCATTTCAATTCCTACTATATTTAAATGAAAAGAAGTTGGACAATTTTTTTATTTTTTTTTTAGATGGAAGTTGTTTGCAAATTCCATAGAAGACGGAAGAGAACCATAACTCGTTTTAAGAGAGGAAAAAAGAATTTGAGAGAGGCTATTATAGAGGGTCCCTAAATATAAAGAGTATTGCTACTAAGGTCGAGATGTGTCTCTAGGTGCCACCAGTTAAAAAAAATTTCTTGTTATGTTTCGAAGACTTTGAATGATAAATTTTATATCATCTAGTTAGCATATTAATAGACTATGATATGGTTGGCCTAAACAAGATTATTTGGAAGCCCGAAGCAACGATCTTGTCACACACCAAAACACCACCTCCTTCTAGTTCACCTTTCAACCTGACATGGTTCAATCATAGTCGCTTTAGTGTCACAATGCTTGTCATTTTTTATATAATATAGCATTTAAAATATATAAATTTGTTATTTAGATACCAGCTTTAACATATATTTTATTTTATTTGTGTATTTTTAAATCAAGTAGGTTTTGAGAAACCGAAATGGGAAGGAAAAACCTTTCAGAGAGGATATTGTATAGGTCCTACCTTCCGGGTTTTAGATTAAGATGAGGCATCTATAAGTGCCAGATGGAGTTTCGAGTAGTCTCCGATCAAAGTTGAAATATTTTTGGTCTCGGGGCTCTTAAGGGACTACGCCCGAACGAAGTAGTTTACAAAGCAAAACCTTATAAGATGCACTTGAAACACCACCTCCTCTAAGCATTCACCTAGCCACTTGATGTGTCAAAGCATAGTCGGTTTGGTGCCATGACCCACCATTTGTAAAATATAGCGTTTGACAACCTTATACTAGCTCAAACTACACTATTTCACGCATTTACAAACAATAGGGCAGCGAGAGCACCGATATGGGAAGGAAAAAAACTAGAGAGAGGATATTATAGAGGGTCCCTACATGTTGAGGTGTTAGATCATCGACGAGACATCTCTAGGTGCCACGGAGTCTAAGTAGTCACCCGTTGAAGTTGAATGATATTTTGGTCTTAGGGCTCTTAAGGGACTATGCCCAAATGAAGTATCTGGAAGCAATGACCTTGTCACACACTAAAAACCACCTCCTCTAGCATTCACCTGGCCCCCTGAATGTGTACATACATTCGGTTTGGTGCCATGACCCACCGTTTGCAAAATATAGCATTTGACAACCTTATAATGGCTCCAACTACACTATTATTTCACATTTTGCAAAAAATAGGGCAGCGAGAGCACCGATATGGGAAGGAAAAAAATGAGAGAGGCTATTGAGAGGTCCCTACCAAGGTTTTGGATTAGACGAGGCATCTCTAGGTGCCACGGAGTTCGAGTAGTCACTCGTCGAAGTTGAACGATATTTTGGTCTCAGGGCTCTTAAGGGACTACGCCCAAATGAAGTAGCCCAAAGAAATGACCTTGTCGCGCATAGAAAAAAATGCCTCCTCTAGCATTCACCTAGCCACCTAGATGTGTCGATGCATTTGGTGGTGCATGCCATGACCCACCATTTGCAAAATATAGCATTTGACAACCTTACACTGGCTCCAACTGCACTATTTCACGTGTTTACAAACAATAGGGCAATAGACCACCGATCTGGGAAGGAAAAAACTGAGAGAGGATATTGTATAGAGGGTCCCTACACTAGAGGTGTTGGATCAGATGAGGCATGTCTCTAGGTGCCATGGAATATGAGTAGTCACCCATCAAGTTGAACGATATTTTGGTCTCGGGGCTCTTAAGGGACTACGCCCAATGAAGTAGTACTGAAGCAACGACCTTGTCACACACCAAAACACCACCTCCTCTAGCATTCACCTAGCCACCTAGATGTTTTAGTGCATTCGGTTTGGTGCCACAACCCACCGTTTGTAAAATATAGCATTTGACAACCTTACACTGGCTCAAACTGCACTATTTCACGCGTTTACAAACAATAGGCAGGTAGTAGAGAGCACCGATCAATTGGGAAGGAAAAAATAGAGATATGCTATTGTATAGGGTCCCTACATCGAGGTGTTGGATCAGACGAGACATCTCTAGGTGCCACGAGTCCGAGTAGTCACCCATCGAAGTTGAATGATATTTTGGTCTCAGGGCTCTTAAGGGACTACGCCCGAATGAAGTAGCCCGAAAGCAACGACCTTGTCATGCGCACAAAAACACCACCTCCTCTAGTGTTCACCTAGCCACTGGACATGTTGGTGCATTCGGTTTGGTGCCATGACCCACCATTTGCAAAATATAGCATTTGACAACCTTACACTGGCTCAAACTGCACTATTTCACACGTTTGCAAACAATAGGGCAGTGAGAGCACCGAATCTGGGAAGGAAAAAACTGAGAGAGGATATTGTAGAGGGTCCCTACACCGAGGTGTTGATTAGATGAGATGTCTCTAGGTGCCACAGGAGTCCGAGTAGTCACCCATCAAAGTTGAACGATATTTTGGTCTCAGGGCTCTTAAGGGACTACGCCCGAACGAAGTAGCCCAAAAGCAACGACCTTGTCACACACCGAAACAACACCTCCTCTAGCATTCACCTAGCCACCCGGATGTGTCAGCACATCCGGTTTGGTGCCACGACATTCTAAGGCATGACTTCTCACTCCTCACCTCCGTTCATTTCCTAGGACTCAAAACATTCAATGTCACTTGTTTACCTTCCATCTCTCTTGTTCTCTTTGGACTTGCCTCTGTCCTCTTAGGTGCTTCATCACTTTCCTTTATTTTATCTCTTGAGCTATGTTGTTGTGGTGATCTCTCTCCATCCTTTGCTTCCCCAGCTATGTGCTTACATGCTCATTATGTTTGCATTATAATATGGTCATGCTCTTGGCTACCTTGAAAATTTTTACATACTTTTCATCCCTTAATGGGTATCTAATACCCTAATTATCATGCTTTGAAGATTCACAAGAATAAAGCATTCCCTTGTTATTCTAATAGTGGATTAAGTATTTGAATATAGGTCAAGAATACTAAATGGAGTTGAAATTAAATGAGCCATAATTGCTAGTGAAGCAAGAACTAGTGAAAAGTGGTGAGTAAAGGTAAGTCATGTTAAAGGAATGAAATGCATTTATTCATTGTTTCTAATAGTATGGTGAGAATGTGAACATATGAATAAGATTATCAATAAAATGCTAAGGCAAGTAGCTTCAAGTTTGCATATTTGGATGGAATTTTAGAAGGAGAGTGAAGTGGCCAATCAAGTCACTTATGAAGCATGCTAAAAGAAGTGAAGGAAACAAATAAGTGAGAGCCTATGAAGGAATAAGAGGAAAATAGTTTCCATGCACGAGAAACATGAAGAAGAGAAAATAATTCTCATAATGGAGAACATAGCATGAAAGAAGAATAATGGAGGAGAAAGGAAGTGCAAAATGAAATGCTTAGAGAATAAATAGGTACTCATTCAATATGAAATGGGAAACAAGAGGAAAGTGGTGAGAAAAGGTCAAATTTTAGTTTGAGGCAAGCATGTAATGGCTGTGATCAATAAATGAAGAAAGTGAAGGAGAGAGTGAATACTTGTTGTACATGAGGAAATACAAAGGCTTGAGGAGATATTTATGACAGATATTCAAAGCAACAAGAGACAAGTCAAGAGAAAAAAGAGTGAACAATGGAAAAATAAGAAGGAGAAAGAAAGAAGTCTTGAATACATACAAGCAAATAAAAGGAAAGAGAGGATGGTAAGTCCAAGAAGAAAGAGACAAACAATGAAAATGAAAGAGAGAAGTGAATCTACTTTAAACGATAATCAAATTGAATGTTTAACTTCTTAGTTGATTGGCATATAGCACCAAATTATAAAGAGATAAGGTGTGTACATCTATTGATTCCCTTAATTTCTCTAAAACAATGTAAATGCTTCCCTTAATTTCTTAACAATTGTACCATGCAATGTTGCACCATAAGTAACGTTATATTCATATAGTTCAAGATGAACTCTACCTCACTTATTTCTATCAATGTTCGCATTAGTTGATATGCAATAGATGAGTGTTAGCTTTAAAAGAAAAAAGTAATTACGTATTGCCCTTTTGTAGTTCACCTAGCATGGTTTTGCTTAATGGAATAGGTTTGCTTAACAATTGTACCATGTAGTGCTCTAGGACATGGTTTTTAATTTTAAATCAAACATACATATCTAGAACTAATAAATGGTTATGAAAACATACATATAAGGATATCATACATGTAATGAAATCGAATCAAACATATAGAAGTAATATCGTTATGAAAACCAACACACATGGATATATAAGAATCAAACAAAGTGTGCTCCAAACGCACGTCTCTGAAAATATGTAAGTTCATAACATGTGTACATCTCAAACTAAGTGTGTCATAATGTATATAGGACCACATGCGGTCACAAAAGGCTATATATATACAATGGACTATATGAAGAAACATGTTCACTAGGACCAGATGGCCCATATATATATCTATGTACATCCAGTGGACTATGAATCTACTCATGAAACATCTTCCCTCTCTTCACCCTACTAGAAGTAGCACGTCCATGACCTGGGATGTAGTGGAGGGAGATGCCACTACGGATTTCATCCGTGTGGTCCTAGGCATCTCTAAGTAGGCCTGCAACCTAACCTGCACATTCATAAACAACAAGTTTTTAACACCCAAAATTTTAAAATACATTCAAAATTTAGAAACTTGTACAATTTAGTTAAAATGCATGTGAAATCTTACCGCAATGTCATGATCCCTATCAATTTTTGTTGACGCATCGCAGGGACAACAATAGACTCACGAGGGGTAAGCTACATACAAATAATTAATTTTCAAATTAAATATTTCACATACATACAAAATTTGATATTGTAGATTTAAGTAATAAGAAATAATGAACCTCCAAAATTTAACAAATTTGAAAAATTGTACCTCAGTTAGTGGATCTACAGATGCTATGGCAAGTATCTATAACAACCTCCACATAGTCTACATATATGGAGGAGTCTCTCTGGCAGTCATAAGCTATACAAAAAACATGTACAAATCAATATTAAAATCTACATGACTACACCACATAACAGAGGTCCAAAGCATGTAATCCACGTGAACTTCCACAATTAGAAACAAAGTGTAAAGAGAAACTAACCCGTAAAACTCATGTGAGGCATGCCAATAGCCTTAGTTCCCAGAGCAGATGATGACCCACCAGGCTCCTGTATAAAAGACAAACATATTAATATGTACAACATACACGTGAAACATTATAATAATAATCTAGTGCAATCAAATGAAATTAAAAATGTAAGTTTGTACAACTTGAAACTTACGTTTGAAACACGCCCAACTGTAGCAGTAGCTAGCATGTCGATGCTGGATGTTTCCTTCACCGGCTCTTGCTATTTAAAATAAAATAAAAAATTAGTTTTTACATGTATGTACATGACGTACAATCAAATACATATATATTAAAATCTCAAACATGTGAATTAAACTATTGTATATATATATATATATATATATATTTTATATTTATTTGAAATTTACCTGTGAAAGACCAATATCAGTGGCACCAGTTCCAAAAACATCCCCAACATCTCATCTATAGAAAATAAATCATGTGAACTAGCAAATGATGTCTCACCCATAGTGCATACGGCACCACATGATCCACAATGGTGTGGTGCTAGAACTGACACCTCCACCAACATCACCAGATGCAATCTGGTCACTATGCTGGGTCAGAGTGTCAGTGAGCTCCCTCAATGCATGTAGTGTGTCAATCTCCACAACATCCTTCACTGTAGGAGGGATAACTGAAGGCAGTGGGGGTTTTGGGGCATGGGGGATCCTTGGTTGACCTACGCGCATGCACCAGTCTACTCATCAGAGCCACCTCCTCGACCAAAAAATTTAGAAAATTCAAAATAATTCGGGACCTCATTAAGCACGAACTCGTAATATAATTTCTTCAAAAAAATAAAGAGGAACCTCATTGTTGTTGCATGGTGGATAATAAAAACCATCCACCATCGGTCCCAAAAATTGTTTTTGATTCTATCATCATGGGCACCAATGGATTGGGAACCGTTTGCAAGTAACTGTGGGGGCATTGGTTCTCGGGTCAGTAAATAATGCACAAATGAGGTCTTTTCCAAAAAAATTTTTTTGTCTTTTACGGCCGCATGGGATAATTTATCCACATACCACCACCTACAATCACCTCTAAAGGTATTCCATCTATGTATTTGGTTGGTTATGAGTCGACTTCACCAATCAATGTTTGCAATGTGTTGGCTAAAGTCATGTGGGATGGATTTGTGGCATGATTTTGTCTTATAGTCTGAATAAGGTTCTCAATGACAATTTTATTTTCTCATATTCTTCCAATGATATTATCTTGTGTTCTTGTTGGTTCAGTGGGGATAGAAGGAGCCACAGGAGGTGGATCTATGTTTGGAGGAGGGTTTTGAGGAATGTTTTGAGGGTTTTGAGAATTTTGAGCTTTTGAGGATTTTTGATTGACCAATTGAAAAAACAAAAAAATTGTATACATAAACAAACATTTCAAAAAACCCATGAAAATGCAAAAAAATAACCTAAAATGCAAAAAAACCTAAAATGCAAAAAAAATGATTAAAATCGGGGCTTACCTCCTCGTCTTGGTGGCATGGTTGAATCTATCATGATCCGTAAAGTCCATGAGAGATTTTGAGGTGGTATTCAAAGCTCTAGTGAAAAACATCTAGGAGAAATCATGGTTTGAAATGAAAAATGGGGAAAATGAGGACTCACGGGACTATTTTTTTCTCGAGTTCCGTGATCACGGTTTATAACTACGCTCACAATTTTAGGTTTGGTTATTGCAAAACTTACAGAAATTCGGGAACCACGATCACGGTTTGGAACCATGATCGCGGTTCTTGAATTTTAGGTTTTTATGTCCATGGAACTCTATATGTACCCAAAATTATAAGGTTGTCTGCCGAAACAACATGACACGTGCCCCAATGATGATACAAGTCTCCTCGCAAGGTGTTCGGGATCTGGAAAAGCTCTCCAAGTGTGCGTTAACATCCTGCATGCCCCTGCTTAGCCCCACGTGCTTTGTTTTTCCCTTTTCCCCTCTTTTCTTGGCCTTTTTCTCTTCAATGATGAAACCACTTGCCCTACTGGGTGGCGGTTCAGTGTTGCCGCCCGAACAGATCTCAGCGATCTCGTGACCACCACCACGAACAGGCGGCGGTCCTGTAACCACCGCCCTGCTCAGGGTGGTGGTCCTTTACGCATTTTCCAGAAAGCTCTTTTAACACGACTCACGTAAATTCAACGTTTTACCAGCTTTCTTTCACCGCCATAAGCTTGCATTTATGAATCTGGTTCCTGAATAGTGTTTGGCCTTTGTTTATAGTTTAAGAGTTCTATTTGGTTTTACCTTGGGTAAATACAAATGCTATAAATAGTTGGCTTGTGCTCAAGCAAATGGCCCCTCAAAATTTGCCTCTGATTTCTCTTTGCAATAGATTTAGTTTTCATTTTGCTTAGAGTTCTTAGTTTCTTTCATTGCATGCTTAGTTAGCATTGTTTTATTGTTAGTAAGCCACATATCCATCTTGTGCAAGTACTGCTATTATTTTATCCAATCCATTGGAGTAGAATAGCTTGTTTTCAATAGGAATCCATTAAAGTTGCAGGTTTTGTTCTTCAAACAGGATAGTTTCGGAGTTACGGATGCTTTAAGTCGCATAACTCGCAATAAATCCCGCTAGGAATTGCATAGGCCAAGCTCTGCTGCTCTTGCGTTATCCCTCTCCTACTCGCATTGTATTTAGTTAGTGTTACGAGCTGCCTTTATCCCAATATCTAATTCAGTTGATGCTAGCATTACATGTTTTTCTAGATCCACATGAACACAAAGGAACGAGGAGATCACACTGCGAGGGACAAGATCACACACATCATCGTTTCGCAACTATTCTGCAAAATCCAAGTTCTAGCTTTCAAAGTTCTAGTTAGAATCGTATCAAATAGAGTATTTAATTGCTTTATTTCAGATTAATTCTACTCTCTATATTGCCAGGGAAGTTGTGGGGATTGATAGTTTCGAGAAACTATGATTCACTCCTCACTTCGAGGTAGGATCGAGAGTCTTACAAATAGATTAGATAAGCTATTTTATCGTTTAGAATAGATCTACAAATTGCCTGAGATGAGATAGCTACACTCGGTTATTTTGTTTGTTTTAAATTGTTATTTTAGCTATCAATTCTAGATATTTTAAATAGTTGCTTTGTTAAATTTGTAAAGCTCGTCATCAAATACAAAAATAGAGAAGTCATATATGCTATGTATAGATACACTTCACATAGTTAAATTTCATTTCTTGTATTTTCATTTGCATTGTTGCTTTTGTATGACAATCACGCGACCTGAGAGCCCGGGAATACGTATTCGAGCCAATCGTGCCTCAGCCCAATCTCATCACAATAAATGATAAGCTGATATAGATCAAAATATTAGGATCCAAGTCTTCCGAACAATGGTAAGCTTGAACAAATCAATTCCCGGTTGAGCGAGACTAAACATAGAAGACAACCAAGCACACACGTTTTGGTCAAATCAACCGAACTCACAGTTACCTAGGCAACATTCATATGACTTTAGAAGGGTTTGAAAGAGAACAAACCTTTGGTTGTGATCCTTTGGTCCCACAACCGGATGCGAGGAGACACTCTTCTAGATATAGATACCACCTAAGAATCCGGGTTGCCGCACGAACACCTAAGATATTCGAGAAAATCACACGATTATTGATCCTAAATATAGAAGGCGAGAAAGCATACGATTACTAGATATTAGGGATTAGGACTTGATTTCACGCATGACCATAACAGTCCACAACAACTAAGAATCTATGGTTGTGCCCCACAAATCCCATGAGCCCAAACGAATCCACAGGAGAATTAGACATAGACAACGGCCTACGCACACTAGTATTCTCGGTCTACCCCACTTCCACCTATCATCATCAAACAATTATCCTTGCTAGACACAATAGCTAACAGAGCTAGGGAATTCTGGACTAGGCCAAAGAATCATCCATAGAATTGACTATATTTACCATCCACCATATGACCACAATCCAGGAGAAATACGAAACTATCTCGGGTCATTTTCCACGTATTCCACAACCTATAGATTGAATCACGCCAGAGCTCGATATTGATTGGAGCCTTCGAGCAGTCATCCTTGCTGACCGATCTATCACACCAGTTCAAGTTAGGAGGGCCTTCTTTGCCTTAGACTCACAAATTCCGCTAGTGCGTATTGAAGACATGGGTTGCCTAACTAGTTTGTCTGCATCTCACACATATTCCATACCCACCGGCTGTCTCGGCACGACCTCGGGAGGTCGGGTGCGAGGAAGAGTCACTTGTAGATTCCCATGCTCGCATGTCACTTTTCCATCGTACAAAATTGGTGAACCCAACGTGAACCTAAAATTTTTCACCTTCTCCATCTCATTAGTCATTTTCTACCTCATTAACCATCACTTTCGCTCCCTCCCATTATTCTGCGGGTATTCATATACCCCCCGAATATGTCGGGATTCGATGCATATGGTAGACCCCTCTTGGGTCTTGAGGCATACTACGCCCAACAAAATAGACAATCATCACCCTCACTCTCAGTATGGGGTGATAACTATTCAACTAACCAGTTGTCAACACAAACTCGAGAATCAAATATAACTCATCATTTCAAACTGAGGAGTTAGATCAGCTCGCTCAAACACAACAAATAGAGCCTTCAGGCTCGAATAACATGACGTTCACCGGAGAATCTAGTTCATCTCCTCAGATGCTACTTAGACCAAAAATTAGTAGACAATCAAACTCATACCGAGGTTTAGACGATGAATATTTGGTACGTTATGCCAGGAACGACCAACATTCTCGAAGTATGTATCCACCTATAGGAGGTTTACAAACACAACCCGAGGTCTCTTTTCAAGAAAATACCTCTATGCCACTGCATATAGGAAATACCCTCGGAGAAACTTGGCAAGATAGTGATCAGTTCATAGCAGGGTATCACATGCCTATACAAAACCATGGTATACAACAAATGCCACTACGGAAAAACACCGTGACTTCACCAAATGAAGTCATTTCAACTCTAATAGAAAAGGTTAGAGGGTTAGAACTTGCCCAAGCAAGTCAAAATTCACAATTCATGCAAGCAGGAAGTTCCAATCCTCCACACCATCCTAGCCAAGTAGATCTCCTCACAGGAGTAGGCACGTTAGGCATGACTCCTCAGTATTCACAACAAACGCCAACTAGACCCACCATCTCTAACACTGTTCCTCCCGGTCTAGTACAAAACAATCCATTCATGGACAGTACCCCGTCATACTTAAACATGTACTCCAAATCACCACAAGGGGATATGTTCTCCTCTCCCGGCATGTTTGCTCAAACACAGGTGCTCCCTTATGTCCCTACCAACGCATATGCTTTGCACCATATCAACATCCCATTCTACCGCCGCTCCTCAATAGGCACCATCAATGGTCGAAACATATGCGATAGGTACTTACTCGGAATATTTAAAAGAGCCCTTAGATTTCACCATACGAAGCGTCATGCTTCAAAGACCTCTCCCAATTTTCCCAAATACAAAGGTGAGGGAGATCCAAACGCGCATATCAAAGCTTTTCTTTCTGACCATTCTAGAACTACTCCCATGGGATGGGGTTGTTCTAAAAATATTCCCAAAAACCTCGGAAGGCATCGCTCTCGATTGGTATTATAGAATACAGAGGCATCCATACATTCATTCAAACAACTTGTGTCGAGTTCATCAAGGCCTTCGACATGAACAAATTATTAAGAACAAGAATCAAGGAGTTCTTACACATCAAACAAGAACACAACGAATCTGTCACCCATTTCATCCAAAGGTGGCATACGGTTCTTTATTCTTGGCAAGTGCTCCAAACATGGATCAAATGGAACTATGATATTTATTTCTTCATTCGCTTAGCGAAAGAAGTGAAGGAAGAATTCTAGAAGTTCCCATTAAGAACTTACGATGAAGTACTAGAGAGTGCTCTTCGAATAGATCAAGCAACAATTGATAGTGGTCGCAAAAACATATGGAGCAAACGAGAGGTTAATCGCCTTCAACTAGAACACTACAACTTATCCTACTACTACGAACGCGTTGATCAAGGACCTAAAATCCTTAACAAAAATCGGGGTGTAACAATAGATGGAGTAACCGACCAGCCTAAAAAGGTAAATGTTGTCAATACTCCATCACAAATAAACAATCAACGAAACAACAAATTTACCCCGATTAATCAATGCGTGGATTTTAATCATCCACAACAACAACAACAACAACAACGGAAAAATCCCATACGGGTTCAACCTAAAATTCAACTAGGTACCAAAACCGAGAATTCAAACCAAAAACAACAAACGCAAAATTTTAATAGACAACGGTTTGATCAAAATTTTGGGCCACAATACACATCAAACCAACAAACTAGGAATTACAATCCTAATTCGTATTGTGGTTTCCACAAAATTTGGGGCCATAACACTAGAACATGTCGTGACTACAATAAATTCATGTAACACTTGCCGATGAACAAAGGCAACTTTTCATCGATATGTTCTTAGCAAATCCTACGTCACCAACATCAAATACTTTTTGAGGCGAGTTTCCCCTCAAAACGCACCCTTGAAGATCTTTAATGATCCACTCCCAAATCACAATAACAACAGACTAAATCTAGCGGGATGAACAAGGGTGTAATAACAAGAAACAATGATCATGAAGCCTCAACCTTGCTAAATCCATTAGTTACGCCACAACTAGGAAGTCAGCCACGACCTAAGGTAGTCGGTTTAGTGGAGTTAGATCTTTGAGCTACCCATCAAAGCTATAATAAGGATGTGAGATTATTTCTCTCGCCAAGTCCAAGCCACACTGCCAAAGGCGGATGACATCAAAAAATCATAGTAAAACCTATGGGAGCCTATGATTTGATTAACGACTTAACGAAAACATTCTCGCACATTTCATTCTTAGACTTACTAAAGAACTCTCCTACCCACGGGGTTGCTCTTTTAGAAGCATTAGGTTTAGGTCATTTAATTAACACCACTCCACCACCGAAACACAAAATCATGTGGATTTTGATGTTCATCCTCCAGTAGAGCAGATAGGGATGTTGAATTCATATTCGAGATAAACAAAATGCCGACAGATCTTTGAGATCGCACGCCGAGGTGATCCACCTTGACATTTGCAAGTATGGGTTTATAACAACTATGTAAAGCGTGCAATGGTTGATGATGGGGCGATTAACATAGTCCCCTTCTCTTTCCTTCAAAATCTAGGGTATGGAGAAACCAATTGTTCCACAACTCGAAACACACTAAGGGGATAGGATAGCCTTAAAGCCACCTCGGTTGGAACTATAATATTACCGGTCACCTTAGGACCCAAAACCATCTTGACTGAGTTTTATATTATAGATTGGGAAACTAACTATAATATGATCCTCGGTATGACCATGGATACACCGCTTAAAAGCAATCCCTTCTAAACTATTTCAAGAAGTAAGGTTTTTACATTTAGGAAAGATATTCGTGGCCAAAGGTGATCCAAAACCATTTGATGTACACCTAGCTGACTTAAAGAAAAGACCGAGGCATGCACTCGGAGTTTGAACTCCCGAAAAACCAACTTAATAAACCTACCAACACAAAAACAAAAGAAAAGTTGGTACCTATGACAGATCTTGAAACTATGAGCCTAGCCCAAGCAACTGACCAACACCCAAAGATGAGGCTAACACTTTGTAGAAACAATATCATTAGAACTACTGCAAAAATCATTGAATTGCTTTAGAAAATGATCTACCAATATTCTTACCATTCGATTCGGTAGGCATAGGATATTCCTAGGCATTAGCTCTCTTCCAAAGAAAGGATCTCTGTATGGTGGAAGTAGAATATGCAAACACAACAGATATCCCAGTGCCTATATTTCCGGTCAAATATTGGACACTCCATTTGATGGAGTTAGATGCCGTTAGAAGCGGGGCGGGTGTAATCTTTACTTCCCCGAAGGAAAAGTCCTACCTTTTCCTTTAAACTAAATTTTGAATGCACAAAAATGGCGCCGAGTACGAAGCCCTCCTCCTTGGCCTCATCTTAGCTAAGAGAATCAGTGTTGATAACATCGAGTCTTAGGAGACTCACAATTAGTAGAAAATCAAGTCTCTGCGATATATGAAACCAAATCCGAGCACTTACAACTTTACAAACAAGTTGTATTAGATTTAAGCAAGGAGTTTGACTTCATATCAATTGAAGAAATCCCATGAGAAAAATCTTCTCGCCGATTCAATAAAGCACTTCAGCTTCACGTTTTACCCCAAGCAATGAGTTAGGGAGACCCATTTCACGGTATCCCTTCGTGATGAACCATTGATAAAAACAACGACAAATCCCCTTTTAAATAGAAATGAATCTACTATCATAGACCACGTTGATAGTGATATGCTCACTCTGAATTACTTGAATGCCTATGTAGCACTACATCTCTCCTATCATATGATATATTTTCCTTAATCCCACATTCGTCTTCCTACTTTGGAAATCCCATGGTGGATCTTTCCTCACAAATGGAACCTAGCATATGCACGGTAGAAAATGGGGATGATTTGGATTTACCCAGCCGCCACCCGAGTTTGAAGAGGTTAACGCCTCTTTGATCAAAGAAACAATTAATATTAACATCGAAAGAAGATGAACCAAGAATATTGAAACTAGGATCCTCGTTAACACCAGAGGAAGTAGAAATACACACTCGGATCCTCAAAGAACATTAGAAGGTGTTTGCATTTAATTATAAGGAAATGACAGAGTTGCACCCCACATTGCGGTGCACAACCTCATCACTAAATCAGATGCAAAACCAATTAAACAAAAATCAAGACCCATGAAACCCAAGGTAGCTCTCATGGTAAAAGAGGAGGTAATAAAACTCCTCCAAGTAGGATTCATCAAGCCAGTCGATTACTCCCAATGGGTATCTAATATTGTTCTTGTTCTAAAGAAGAATGGGAATATACGCATCTGCATAGAATTCAGAGACATCAACAAAGCGTGTTCTAAAGATGACTTCCCTTTGCCATCCATTGATGTCATTGTCGATGCAACAGTGGGTTTGAACTTTTGTCTCTCATGGATGGATTCTCGGAATACAATCAAATTAAAATATCTGAACAAGATCAAGCTAAAACCACATTTATAACTCCTTGGGAACCTATTGCTACTGCTTTGTTATGCCATTCGGTCTCAATAATGCAGTGCTACATATCAACGAGCTATGACATACATATTCCACGATCTAATTCATAAAATCATCGAATCCTACGTGCATGACTTGTTGGCTAAGGACAAGAAGTGTTGTGACCATCTGGAAGTACTCCGCATCATTCTCTCATGTCGATAGAATACATAGTCATGCTAAATCCGAGAAAAATGCGTCTTTGTTGTAACAGGAGGGAAGCTCCTAGGTTACATCATATCGTCACGAGGGATAGATGTTGACCCAACCAAAATTTGGGCTATCCTCGAAATGGTTCCACCTTCGGATGAATCTGGAATAAGGTCATTTCTCGAGAAAGGCAGGTGCAATCCAAAGATTCATCCCGACTTAAGTTTCACCATTCATCCAATCAACAATTTACTCAAGAAATATTATAGCATTGATTGGACTAAAGATTGCAATGAAGCTTTCAACACAGTTAAGCGTTTCTTGTTGTCACCACCTACACTAATGCCACCTAAGCTAGATCACTGTTAATTTTATACTCACGAGCTACCAATGTCTCGCTAGCCTACATCTGGCTCAAGAAGACGATGACAAGAGAGAACGTGTGATTTATTTCATTAGCCGAATGTTGCTCAACTATGAAACACGTTATACACAAGCAGAACGAGAATGCCTCGCCATAGTCTTTGCAACCAAACACTTAAGACACTATATGCTGAATCAAGAAACAAGGGTCATGGTAAAAACGGACCATTTATGAACTTTCCTCACACAAGGGTCCTTGTCTAAAAAGGTTGGACGTTTTATAACCTTAATGGGGGAATTCGAATTAACATTTGTAAATCAGAAGTCGGTTAAAGGACAAATCATTGTGGATTGGTTAGCTGATAACCCATTAGATGGAGGTGATTTAGTAGATCTGGACTTCCCAGACGAGTGCGTATACTACATCGAAACCAGACCTTCTATCTCTGAGTGTCCTTGGTACACGGGTATCATTAATTATATCATGGACCATACGTATCTAGAAGGGGCTACACCGTAACAAAGAAGGCGGTTACGTATTATCGTAGCTAAATACGTCATTATAGAGCAAGTGCTCTATCGAAAGCGTTGACGGAATGCTTCTAAGATGTGTCGACACGGAAGAATCCAAGAAGATTCTCCATGAATCTCATAGCGAAATGTGTGGAGGCCCACTTCGGTGGCCATGCCACCGCTTGTAAAATACATCGAATGGACTATTTCTAGCCTACTCTAGAACACGACGTGGTAGAGTTTATACGCAGGTGTCATAAGTGCCAAGAGTTCTCCCATGAGATCCACATGCCGGCACAAGCTCTACAACCGATTGCTACTCCATGGCCTTTTTCCATGTGGGGCCTAGATTTGATAGGGAAATTCTCCCGTCGTCTACAGACGGCCATAATTTTATAATCACGGCCACCGAATATTTTACCAAGTGGGTAGAGGCTATGCCTCTTACTACTATACCGGGTTACGTGATTGCCAAGTTCATTTTGAACCAAATCATTTGCAAGTATGGTATCCCGAGATCATTATCTCGAGATAATGGAACTTCTTTCAAGAATGACAAAGTTCGTGAACTATGTAATAAATTTAAAATAAGCCATCATACGGCTTCCTTGTATTACCCTCAAGCAAACGAGCAGGCCACGATATCTAATAAAACACTAAAATCCATTCTCCTTAAAACGGTGAAAGAAAACAAAAGAGATTGGCACTTGAAGTTATATCCAGCCTTATGGGCCCACCAAACTTCAATAAGAATACCAACGGGAGCAACTCCTTTCTCACTAGTATTCGGGCGGAGCGGTTCTCCCACTCGAGGTTGAAATACCCAGTCTCCGCATTTCATTACAAGGATTACGGATGAAGACGCTTACGGGGAAGCACGTCTTTCCCAACTAGAAAGCCTAGATGAAGCTAGGTTAGATCTTTGAGCAACGGCGATAGAGTCTATGCTTTGACCCCAGGATGTGTCGAAATATAACAAGAAAGTCTATGAATGCGACATATATGAAGGTGATCTAGTTACGATACTAGGCAGTAGGATCGACAAGAAGACCGGTGAAGGAAGTTCAAGCCTAAATGATTGGGCCCATACCGAGTCATGAAAGACTATGGAAATAGTGCATACCTCTTATGTGCACGCTAGAAGGTGAGGAATTTGGCGAAGCAACATCAATTCCCTACACCTCAAGCGGTTCTACACGTGAGCAGTGCACTACTTATATATCTATCTACATTACATTTTCATATAGATTAGGATCATATTGTCCGCTTGTTTCATACACAAATCATGATCAAGAATCTATTCTCAAATAAATTCATTACAAACTCATGATGTTGTTGGCATAAACTCTTTAAATCATACCTCTCCATTTTCATGATATCATCAAATTATCTCGGAATCATTTTATCAAATAAAGCTAGATATGACAAAGTCTTAACGGTAACCATACCAAGATCTGCAAGTTTATTCTCACTTTTGGTTTCTTCTTAGGGTAGGTGTCTTGCCTATGGTCCATGTTCTTACAGAAGCTTCATGATGTCACATCTATTCCATATGTATATCTCTTTGGAAATAAGCACATCATGACATTTTACTCAAATAAACAAGTCAAACTTTGATCAAACAGAAAATTTTAATTTTACACATTTCCTTACCCCACCAACCTTTGGTGATGAGCTTGCGTCTCTTATTAGTGACGTAGGGTTGGGAAAGGATGGAAATGCCCTTACTCGCCTATGCTTTTCCCACGGTGATAAACCCACGCTTCTTACTAGTAGCATGGGGCAAAGTGTAGGGGGTCCTCTTGACAAATAAATGCAAAGGTCATACACAAACAATTCAAAAATTTGAAACTTTGAGTCAAAAACAAATGAATCAGATGTTCAAAATCCCAAGAGAGTTAAAATCCTAAAAACCCAGATTTTGTCTACTATGTGGCCATCTACGGGTCTAAGTCTGGATAAACCGCAAAGCAAGTTGCATCCAAAACTATGAAGTCACTCGAGTTGAGTGGACTTGTGGTATCCTAATTTGGTTCCACCAAAGCTTTGTCTATATTTCATCAATATCATTTCAATACATCTCATAACTTGCGCCCTTTCCAACTCTCGGTGATGAGCCCTCGTGTCTTACTAGTTGCGTGGAGTTGGGGGTAGGGGCGAGGGTTATCTGCTCATCATGTTAGTTTATTTTCATCACTTTTCCAAAACAAATATGAAGTATCCAAAATTTATTACGAAACTAAGATTCAAAATCACATTATATCTACATTATCATATATCAAAGATCATGAAACACAAAAGGAAAGTAAAACACTTGCATCATTTGTTCACCATTGCATATATTCTAAAAGAAACATATAAACATACATCATAGCATACATAAGGAATTAGAAATAGAAAGAAAGCCATGAAAGCCAAGATTTTGATCCGAGAATGAATACATATATATATAAATGATCAACGTTTATATACAATGTCATCATGCACTAAGCATGGTCAAAACGCTCGAGAGAGCCAGGATATACAAAAGAATATATAGTACAAAATCTCACGAGAGCCAAGTGGCTTCTCAATCTCTATGAGACCCCTCTCAAGGCACACGCCCACGCCTAGGACTCAGCTGTGCCGGCGCTCACGAGTGCACGGAGGGCTCGGGATCCCGAGGGTAGCCACGGTCTCGGCATGAGAATGGCTCCTCATCAGGCGCTCGGCCGTCCTATACCCCGCTAACTCTGTGCGGAGAGTCGATACCATCACGGCCACATGCCGACCGAGGTGAAGACATTAGTATGTCTACCGGCTGCTAAAGGCTCCCGGCATCCACAGACATGGCTCTATGTGGGTCCTCTCCATGGGGATCATCGGGTATTAATGCATACCTGCCAAATCAAATCTTTCCACTCATCGGCGGTCTCTGCAAGAGCCAAGGAGAAAAATTAGAAACCAAATAGGAGATTAGAAATCCAAGATAAAACACAAGGAGAGATAGCAACTAAAATGATCTTAAAATTAAACAAACACTAGAAGGGAGAGAGGGTAACTTACTCGGATCACCGGGTCTCAAGATGGATCTCGTGGGATCGGCACCCGCCATGGATGCGGCTGGCTTGGGCGAGGGCTGCTCCTATGGTCTGGAGCAATGTAACACCCCAGCAGACTCATCCTCCCCATGGCCACAGGGAGAGTGGCTCCTCACGAAACCGCAGTCACCCTCTCTACACTCTACTCGGCCCTCTCTGCTGCGTGATATCACGGGTGTCGTGCCACTCGGGATCATTGTCCTCGATCTCCTCCTATGTCTCCCCTGTAAACTCCTCGGACTCTGGAGTCTACCTCAATTGGGTCATCACTACTATGGGCGGGACCCACGAAAATCTGAAGCAAAGGTGCACGAGGCACACCAGCTCTCCCTCGCGCACGTACTATCCTCCCGATTTGCAATAGGAACGCCAGGAGTAACCATTGTCCAACCCCACCTCTAGGCCCCCTGCGGCCTCTAGGCCCCCTATCTCAATATCTTTGCGCCATTGGGGAAGCATACCCATGTATGGTAAGCCAAATTCTTTGAGGAACACGGCCAAAGGGGTGCATCTCCACTCACCCCACTCTGTCAATAAGCTGCCCTGTGGTGGAGCGGGAGATCAAGGTGAGAGCCTCCTCACCCCATATACCTGCCATAGTCGATATGGTGTGGCCTCCATGTCGGCAGATGGTCGGAAGCAACTAGGCGATGAGGTGCTCTAAGCACCGACATGTCTGTCAATCTGGCTGCCCTCACAGCAATAGGATCTACTGCCTCCACACCTCTGCCATAGGGGATGAAGTTCTCATAGACCCAACTCATGACTAGGGTCGGGTGGCTCAAGGACCCTTACGTAAATGGACCACCACTGTATAAGTCATGGTAGGTGGTCCCAAGAATTTCTGCTCCCCGGGCATATATCCGATTGTGTTCCTCTATCTGTGTAATAATAGGGGACTAGCAGGTATAATAATGTATCTCCTCCCTTTTCCCGATCAGTCTCGAGGCAAGGATCCCCATGATGGCACTGCGAAGTAGGCGGATGGGAAAAGAAGGAATGGATCGAACTCTAACCCCTACTTCGACCCCATAGAGATGACTCGCATCTCCCACATATGTAGCCCACTATGCAATCTAGGCCCGTGAACCTCTGTCTCTGGGTGAATCGTCTCCCAGATGATCGGGACCCCAGTCGATAGACATCCTCCAATGTAATACTCCACTCACCGCGGACCCTGCAATCGGAAGGTGTTCCGATCTGCATCCCAAATATGAGAACAAGTCACAAAGGATGTGACTAGATGGTGTAATGTGGGGCACATGTAAAATGCATAGTATCTGACCACTGAAGAGTGTCCTCCTCATCCCGTGAGAGTGCATCTAGTACCCCCTGGGAGCCAATCACACTCCCTCTCTCTACTCCACTGGATATACTCCTCTCTCGCTTTGCATACACCCAAAAACACACAAAAACAGAGCAAGTCATCATCTGAGTAATCTTGGAAAAATCATGAAAGCACGTAGAAATGCTATAAATATAAACACAATCTCAAATAGATGTTCCTTTTGCATTATGTGCAAAACCGCCGCCACTGAGCGGGAGCGGTTTATGAACCGCCACCTTAAGGGCGGTGGTCGGGTGTAACCGTCACCTTGAACAAGGTGGCGGTGGTAATCTGAAAACCCACGTGGGTTTTAAATTTAAAAAGCCTAAAAGTGCAAAAAAATGACCATTTTGCTAAAAACAAAGCCTACCCAAAGGCGCGCCCCCTAGAGTGGACCTTTTAACACTAACATTTTCAAAAATTACCCCCATGACAAAATATTTAGCATTTCAAATTTAAGGGGGTAAAAGGATAAATTGAAGAAAACTAACTTTGTGATCTCACGAGTCAATGTTCCGCACGTGGAGGCATGATCACTATCTCGTCACGGACGTTTGACTCTACTCACACAAGAAACCGTCACCGTGGGTCCTAGAGCTCAAAATCAATCAAATCAACTCGTACAAATGAATAGGAAAATGGGCCCACTTTCATATATATAGCGTCCGATTCATTTTTAATGACTTTTCACGAGTTTGTAGCGCCCTGACGGAGGTAAGTTCCTATCCCCGCACAAATGGTACGTTCTTGTTCCTATTATTTTAGCGTTTATTTTCAAAATATTGTGTCTATCTCGCACTTGAGTTCTCTTTTTGTTTTACAGTGGCAGGGAATCTTGGGCGGCGTCATTTCAAAACACGGATGTATCGGTATAACTTCTAACTTCCCATTTCGGGACCGCCATACTCGGACCCACCTTTTACGCCTCTTTATGGCTAAAATGCTTCTCTCGATGGGGCAATATGTATGTACCCAAAATTGTAAGGTGCGGTACTACCGAACAACGTGACACGTGCCCCAATGATGATACAAGTCTCCTCACATGGTGTTCGGGATCCAAAAAGCTCTCCAGTGTGCGTTAACATCCCGCATGCCCCGCTTAGCCCCCATGTGCTTTGTTTTTCCCTTTTCCCCTTTTTCTTGGCCTTTTGCTCTTTAGTGTTGAAACCGCCGCCTGCTCGGGGTGGAGGTCCTTTACACATTTTCCGTAAATCTCTTTTAACACGACTCACGTAAATTCAACATTTTACCAACTTTCTTTCACCGTCATAAGCTTGCATTTATGATTACGGTTCCTGGAATAGTGTTTGGCCATTGTTTATAGTTTAAGAGTTCTATTTGGTTTTTACCTTGGGTAAATGCAAATGCTATAAATAGTTGGCTTGTGCTCAAGAAAATGGCCCCTCAAAATTTGCCTCGATTTCTCTTTGCATAGATTTAGTTTTCATTTTTCTTAGAGTTCTTAGTTTCTTTCATTGCATGCTTAGTTAGCATTGTTTTACTTGTTAGTAACCCACATATCCATCTTATGCAAGAAATCTTGTTGTTATTTTATCCAATCCATTGGAGTAGAATAGCTTGTTTTTCAATAGAAAGCCATTAAAGTTGTAGGTTTTGTTCTTCAAACGGGATAGTTTTAGGTTACGGATGCTTTAAGTCGCATGACTCACAATAATTCCCGCTAGGAATTACATAAGCCAAGATCTCAGTACTCTTGCGCTATCCCTCTCCTACTCGCATTGTATTCGATCGGTGTTCGAGCTACCTTTATCCTAATATCTACTTCTATTGATGCTAGCATTACATGCTTTTTGAATCCACATGAACACAAAGGAACGAGGAGATCACACTTTGAGGGGACAAGATCACACACATCATCGGATTCGCCACTATTCATTACAAAATCCAGGTTCTAGCTTTCAAAGTTCTAGTTAGAATCGTATCAAATAGAGTATTTAATTGCTTTATTTCGATTAATTCTACTCTCAATATTGCCGGGAAAGTCATGGGGATTGATAGTTTAGAGAAACTATGATTCACTCCTCACTTACGAGGTAGGATCAAGAGTCTTGCAAATAGATTATATAAGCTATTTTATCGTTTAGAATAGATCTACAAATTGCATGAGACAGATAGCTACACTCGGTTATTTTGTTTGTTTTAAATTGTTATTTTAGTTTTATCAATTCTAGATATTTTAAATAGTTGCTTTCTTAAATTTGTAAAGCTCGTCAGAAAACACAAAAAAATAGAGAAGTCATATATGCTATAGATACACTTCACATAGTTAAATTTCATTTTATTGTAGTTCATTTTGCATTGTTGCTTTTGTATGACAATCACGGGACCTAGAGAGCCCAGGGAATATGTATTCGAGCCAATCGTGCCTTAGCCCAATCTCATCACAGCGATAACTGATATAGATCAAAATCTTAGGATCCAAGTCTTCCGAACAATGGTAAGCTTGTAACAAATCAATTCCCAGTTGAGCGGATTAAACATAGAAGATGACCAAGCACACACGTTTTGGTCGAATCAACCGAACTACAGATTACCCTAGGCAACATTCATATGACTGTAGAAGGGTTTGAAAGAGAACAAACCTTTGGTTGTGATCCTTTGGTCCCATGACCGGAGATGCAGGAGACACTCTTCTAGATATAGATACCAGGCCTAAGAATCTAGGTTGCACGAACGCACTTTGTAAGATATTCCGAGAAAATCACACAATTATTGATCCTAAATATATAGAAAGTTGAGAAAGCATCGATTCTTGGATATTAGGGATTAGGACTTGATTTCACGCATGACCATAATAGGTCCACAACAACTAAGAATCTATGGTTGTGCCCCACAAATCCAGCCCAACGAATCCATAGGAGAATTAGACATAGACAACGGCCTACACACACTAGTATTCCGGTCTACCCCACTTCCACCTATCATCATCGAACAATTATCCTTCTTGAACAACGGCTAATTCAGTAGCTAGGAATTTTGGACTAGGCCAAAGAATCGTCCATAGAATTTACTATATTTACCATCCACCATATGACCTATCGGAGAAATACACGAAACTATCCCTGGTCATTTTCGGCGTATTCCACAACCTATAGATCGAATCACGCCGAGCTTCGATATTGATTGGAGCCTTCAAGAAGTCATCCTTGTTGACCAATCTATCACACCAGCTCAAGTTAGGAGGGCCTTCTTTGCTTTAGACTCGCAAATTCATTTGGTGCATATTAAAGACATTAGATTACCTAACTAGTTTGTGCTCGCATCTCACACATATTCCATACCCACCGGCCGTCTCGGCATGACCTCGGGAGGTTGGGTGCGAGGAAGAGTCACTTGTAGATTCCCATGCTTGCATGTCACTTTTTCATCGTACGGTAACCCTTTCTTAGATAAATCATCTACAAAACCCTATATAAATATTTAAAAACTACCTCATTTACTAACTTGCAAAAGACATCCAAAATTCCTTAAATCTCATAATGTAAAATTTTAAGTTATTACGAAGCACCCACATTAGTTATGATGCTACGAGATGAGGTCAATGCATCCATATCTCTCTTTCATAATCACTCAAACATCCTCTCTCTAATTATTTTATCAAAAGTGAAGTCAAAGCAATCATTGTCAAAGAAAATGTCAAATCTAATTGATCTATCTAAATAGCACATGCCATGTGGAAATGACATGCAATTTTGGGCCTCTTAGGAGTAGCGCCAATGTTAGTACTACATGGGGTAACCTTTCTAATATTTTTATAGGACTCTTCATCCATTAGTAGGGTTTATGATCATTCCATTCAAAGAGCCTCGTTGCATGTGTGATAACTAGGATTTGAAAGGGAAAAACAAATCTAGTAAGTTAAACACCACATAAAGTTATAGGAGTTTATTTAGAGAAATTCCAAGACTATACATATTGGTTAGAATCATGTGATATAGCTCTAAAATTTGGTATGGCCCTACCCCGGGTGGATTTAGAGTCACGGTTCTAGTTCTAAAGGTCATTTAGGTCTAGATCACCGTTTCTAGTAGTGTACAACCCCAAATCTCTTTAGAAGTCATATGTAATATGCTAAGTTCCTCTATACATCCATTTTGAGCTTTCAATTACATGTTAGGTTGATTGGTATATGTTATATTCTTTCTATCTAATCTTATTTGCAAATATGAGTCATTATTTCTATTATAACATCTTTAATCAACTCTAATCTTATATAAACCTAATAAAATTGACCTTAAATTTAATTAAGGGTTAAACAAGATCGTGATAGTCAAATTCATTATATTATAATATCATTTTTTTATTATATAAATTACAATCATTTCAATATATAATTTTAAGGGTTGGATAATTATTCATAATATATGACAATATATAGTCCCTTGTTTAATATGTTAATATCTATTCAAGTAATACAATCATGCGGTATAGCGAAGCAAGACATCAATCTTAGTATACAAGTGGTAACAATCAAGACATATGTTGAAAAGTTAATTTTTAAATGGGTTGGTCTGATAATCTTTATGGTATTTGTATATGATATAATTATACATTTAAAGATTGGTATGAAAGAATAGTATATTACAACTTTCAACTATAAGATCAATCATCCTACATTCATCTATATAATTTCATGAAGATAATCACTTTGACCCTAAAAATCTACAGTGTTGGTTTCTAAGTGTTAAGGGAAACAAGTCATTTATTAATAAAATTTTCTCTATTAAAAGATAAATCATGATGTCTAATGTACAATTTAATAATTAAATTTAATATTTAAAATTAGAAAATAGGTAGTAAGTTCAAGATCATTTCCCACTACCTTAATCAATTAACATATAGTATTTTTTATCATGAAAAGTATTTAATATTTGAGGCATGATAAATTCCAAATTAATTTAGATGACACAATGAATAATTCAATTTTCCCCAATAAACTCTATCATGTCAATAATTTCAAGCTAAGCTAAATCTCTCGATCAATAAATATATGATTTTATAAAGGTCCATCATGGATATTTATGGTTCATCATAATACTATTTACAACCAAATATGAGGTTTCATTCATGAATACACAATCTCAAAAAAAAGATACTAACACCATTAATGATATAGGGTACTTCTAGAATATAGTTTAAAACTAAGAGCTTTATTAATTAATGAATTTATAACATTCAATCATATAGAACCATACCCTCCTTAAGATATTATACAATAATTTATAGTTATTTAAGACTATACCTATATAGTTAAACATATAATTCATAGAAAAGGTAGAGGTTACCATTAGAAGATATTAGATAGAATCTTATGAATGAATGAAATACTTTAAGGATCAAACCCAACAATCATGACCCAATGTTTCCTATCTAAAATGAAATTAATTGAATCCTTTATATCTTCATTGACAATTTGGATCATTCCTTATTACAACCACCTTAAATTCTATCAAAATTCAGCCATGAAATATCCCCATAATTTTTGTTTTTCTCTATTTAATTTCATTTATTCTTTTTTCTTGTTAGAACATTTACATGAATGCATAATTAAATAATCATTAATCCACAATATAGATTGTTGAATATTATAGATTATGAAGTGTAGTAATTAAAACATAGGTTGAGATGTTTATGTTTGCATATTACAAAATGTAAATATCATAAGCAAAAGCATATAGCACAGGTGATGCAAGATATAAGTGGGAAAACCATGAAAGGTAAAAAACCCACTAAAAAGTCACTTATCTTTATTGTTAATATACTTTTACCCAGCATTCCCACTATTTTGCACATAGTTACACTTTCAATGAGGAATTATGAACTACCTCATACATATGTTCATGAGTCTTACAAATTTCTCGCATATATAGCTTACATAAAATGTTACTGACCATGTGTAACCAATCCCTAAAGGATCACCTTGTTATATACAAGGTGGGTGGTCATGATCCACTCTTTAAAATTTGACCCAGGTCATTTGGTGGGTTTTATAAATAAAAGTTTCCCACTTAATATTATAACCCAACACTCCCCCTTAATGTTAAGTGGGAAACATGTAAAAAACATGTGTTAACATTTGTTCCTTATGCCAAGTCACCTTTTAGTACAAAAGGAATTACAATCCATAAATCACTTTGTGATTTAGGATAGCATCCAAAACACTTGTTCCATGGGTTTATAGTTATGTAATGCACTAAAGAAGAGTCTTGTGGGTTTTCAACTCCACAATACACTACCACAGTTTCTCACGAGACTTATACAAGCCGCGAACAACTATAAACACATTGCGGTTTTAGAGAATCTACAAGACACTATTTTTCCATGGTTCAAAATTGTGTTCCAAGGATTCTATAGAAACCACATTACAAAGGAATTTATAAAAATTCTCAAGATAAAGTGATTAAGGATGAAGACTTACATCAAATTATGGATCCTTTTATAACACAAGGCATACCCATAAATAATTTTATTTGGGAATTACAAGTAAACTTCACATACATGAAAATTTACTTAAACAACATAGAAATAGTCTTAGGAGTATCCACTTTGAAATATTTAGGTTGTTAAGAGGTGGCATTGTCATGCACATTCCCCTCAATGGCAACTCTGAAAGGCCTAACAAGGCACGAAACTTGAAAAACTTCACAGCACATAGTGGCTTCATGAAAATATCTACAACTTGATCTTCAATCGAACAAAACTTGAGATCAATATCACCATTTAGGACTTTTTCTTGAATAAAGTGCATATGAACTTCAATATGCTTTGTCCTCTGATGTTGAACTGGGTTGTTTTCAAAGATTAATTCAACTCTGAATATCACAAAGAAGAGTAGTGTTTCCTTTGACACCCATATGGAGTTCATCCAACATTATTTTCAGCCACATGGCTTCCTTTTTTTCCTTCCATAACACTTTTATAATTTTCTTGATGAAGAGATAGACATTGTTGGTTACTTCTTGTTACTCCAAGTGATGGAAATTGTACCCAACTTGAAAACATATCCAAAAGTAGATTTTCTATCTATAACATCACCAGCATGGTCAGAATCACAATATCCAAATAATTTTGCATCATCACAAGAAGAATAAAATAGACCATAATTAATTGTTCCTTTAACATATTTTAGAACTCTTTTTTCCATTTTTAATGATCTGCATAAATCTAGAAAAAAACTCCTCACCTATATATGAAATATCAATTCTAGTAATAGTTAAATAAATTAGACTACCAACTAGTTGTCTATATGAGTAGGATCAAATTTGGCACATGTAGGTTTAGGATCTAGTTTTACACAAACTTCAATAGGAATTATAGCAGTCTTACGATCAATCATGTTAAATCTTCTAAGTAAATTCATAGAATAATGAGATTGATATGCAACAATAGATTTATAATATTGAAATATAACTATGCCTAGAAAATGATTTAGCAAACCTAAATCAATCATATCGAATGTTGTTTTAACCTTTCTTTGATTCTAACAATTAAATTTCTATCACTTGCTAGTAATCAAAATATCATCAACATATAAGACAATAATGATAATATGATTATTTTCAAATTTAACAAATAAATTATTATCAAAACAATAGTTAGAGAAACCAAGATCCTGAAAGAAAATGTTAATTTTAGCATATCAAGCTCTAGGAGCTTTCTTAAGACCATACAAATATTTCTTCATTTATAGACATATAGTTCCTTACCAAGTTCTTAAAAAACCTTTAGGTTAATTCATATAAATTTATTCTTTCATATCACCATTCATAAATGCATTTTTAACATCCATTTGGTAAATCTCCCAATCATATCGGGTATTCAAAGCAAGGAGAATCCCGACAATGTTCTTTTTCCTACAAGAGAAAAGGTTTTAACATAGTCAAGACTAGTTTTCTGAGTGAACCCACGAGCTACTAATATTTCCTTAAATTAATATTTCTCCTATAGAGTTATACTTAATTTTATGTAACCATTTGGATCTACAATGCTTCGTTTAGAAGGAGGTACTATTTCCCATGTTTTATTTTTAATTAAAGCATTGTATTCATATTTCATAGCCTTGATCCATGTGTCATCATGACTAGATTCTTTGAAATATTGTGGCTCAACCTCATATAGGGACATTAAGGCATGATAAGAATGTTGACTAGGAGTTACTTTCTTCATACTAATATGATTATAATCCTTAACAAGATTTTGAGCCCACTTAGGATTCTTGGGATGCAACATATTTTGAGATGACTCCCCCTCAATATCCATCATATATATATATATATTAGGATAATCATCCTCTTGAACTTTTGTTTCCATGTTGTTAGGAGAAGGATTATCAGGCTCTATTTCAAGAGAAACATAGGAGGGTTCATAAGAAGCATCACATAATGTCTTTTCCAAAACATGAACGTTCTTGTTTTAAACTATATCATGATTGAAAGGATCATATACTCTCAATCCTTTAGTTTTACAACCATAACCAACAAAAATACAAGAATAGGAGGTTAGGTCAAGCTTCTTCCTTTTAACTTTTGGAATGAAGATAGAATCGAGGACTACCAAATATTCTTAAGTGAGAGATATTTGGTTTTTTTTTGTCCATACTTCATGAGGAGTAGCTTGATGAAGATATTTTGTAGGAACTCTATTTTTCTTTTTGCATGAATCATAGTCTATCCATTTCTAAAATAGTCCTCTTTTTTCCTTTTCTCAATGCCATTTTGTTTGTGGAGAATAGGGAGTAGTCAATTCTCTTTGAATCCCACATGACACATAAACTCATCATTATTTTTATTTTCATATTAGATGCATTCTCAACAAGGGCTTTAAACTCTTAAAATTTAGACAAGAAATATGACTTTTTCTTAATGAAATAAGACCATGTAATCCTAGAGAAATCATCAATAAATCATACAACATAAAAGGAACCACTGAGAGAGGAAATTCAAGAGGACATCTCACATCATTGTGAATCAACTCTAATAGATGAGATGAATTTGGATCGTGATTTTTGTGAAATGGTTCAACATGTTGCTTACCACGTAAGAAACTTTCACATGTTTCATGATCAAATTTCATCTTAGGGAGACCAATTACAAGATTTAAGAGAGCATTTCATACATAATTCTGAAATTCACATGACCTAATATTTCATGCCAAAGTTGAATATCATTCTTAGAAGAGGAAGAAAAGAAATATTCAGACACAAAACCATAAAAAAATATATAACTCATTTTTCTGAATACCAAAAGCAATAACATTACTAAGTTTATCTTTTACATACCATTTATCTTATAACAAAACAACTTTGCATTTTCTTTAGTTAGGCGAGAGCAAGACAAGAGATTCTTTTTCAACTGAGGAACATTTAAGACATTCCTAATTTTTCCATTTTTAGTTTAACATTTCCACAACCTTCAGATATAATGATGGAATTATCTCTTAGATAAATGGTTTCTTCACATTTTACAACATCTGAGAGGATATTCCAAATATAGGTCATGTTCTAGAGGCACCACTTTATAGAATCCATTTGTTGTCATTTGAGGTTTGAGAGAATATTATACAGGCAATAGAATCCTCAACATTATTTGCATGATTTTTATTTTGATTTTGATCTCTTGTCTATTGTTAAATTTACTACTTTTAGTATTTTTAACAAATTTATTAGATTTCACATGACAATTAGACTCTTTATGACCAAATTTGCCACATTTGTTACATGTGCCATTGAATTTCACTTTAAGTGTTGATTTTTCTTGTGAGTTAGCGTCGGGATCATATTAAATTTTGGTTTGATGTTATTTTTCTAATTAGGGTTGATATTATTCCTATTTTGAAAGGGTTTATGATTATGAGAGAACAATGTCTGAGTTACATTTTCTTTTGAATCAAAATTTTCCATTACACACTCTTCTTGAATTAAAAGAAGAAGGTGTGTCTAAATCGAGGAAGATCATTTTCATTTTAGTATTTAGAGTTAAGAATGGAGATATAGTTTCTAAATTTTTCATGGATATTTATCTGAATGATAAAATATAGTAGTTTATCTTGAAACAATTCACAATTACATCCATCCAACTAAGCTTTAATGTTTTTAATTTTAGCTAGATAATTAACAATTTTTTCATCCCCCTTCATGGGAGTTGTAAACAATTCCATTATAAGTTTAATTATTTTGGAGAGGAAACTACCTTCATGCATTGTTTCTAATTATTTCCATGTGTCGGTAGGGGAGTATCCATATGACCTATATGCAGTAGAAATTCATCTTTATGCTCTATAATAGGATTGATAGGGCTTCTTGAGATCTTTGGGAGAAGGAGATAAGATTTTCAAGGTTTACATGTCTTATGGTGGGCCATTTATCTACACTAGTTACAAGTTCTCATAATTTTCTCATCATGAAATAGGATTTGACCTAACTCTCCGAATACTATAATTTGTTCCATTTAATAATTGAGATTTATCCATTGAAAAAAATCACAACTAGACATAGCAAAATTTGAAAAATTGAGTATGGAAGATTATAATTTCAAATGTAACTTGATGAAAATATCCAAAAAAGTTCAATACCCAAGAAGGAAGGCCACAAAACACAAAAACAAGCCGCGGAAGGCCGCATAAGTAGAGAAAAATAAGTTATATAATTTTTAAATTTTGAGAGTCGTGGAACAAGGGATAAGCATTATGTGGATGCCTAAAGTCTTAGTGATCCACAGAAAACTTAGGTCAACATCTCGCATAACAATGGGGTTAGCATGATAAGGAAATAAGAAATTCATGAAAATATCTAAAATAACCACACATGTCTAACAAGCCAAAATATTTGTAAGAGACACAAAAGACTAAAGCCACGAAAATCTAAAAACCATAGACCAAAGAAATCTACTAAATAAGGACTCAACCTATTCAAATTAGTCACACAACTATAACTGACTATGAAGAGCATGAAAAAATTCAAATAAGTTGCATACAATAAAGAAAATCTGAAAGGACCATAAAATTTTCCACGAAGGTCCGATAAAATTAGAAAAAAACACATATGGAGAATATGCATATCTATGCATGCAAATGGTAGTAAAGGCTAAAAACATATGTACAAACAAGATCGACAATCTAATCATCCAAAATTCAATATTTTGGTAGGAAATGGAGTTTTAAACCTGATTAGTCTTGAATTTAGCCATGGAACATTTAGGGTTTTGTAGATTAAAAACTTCAAGTTTCTTCACACTGTGAATCAACAAAAACACCCAAATCTATCATGCACAAGAATAATCACCAGATCGATACCAAGTTAGAACATTTACGAGAATGAATAATTAAATAATCATTAATCCACAATATATATTGCCAAACATTATAGATTATGAAGTGCATAATTAAAACAGAGGTTGAGATGTTTATGTTTTCATAGTATGGAATGTAAATATCATGAATAGAAAGTAAATAACATAGTGACGTAAGATATAAGTGGGAAAACCATGAAAGGTAAAAAACCCACTAAAAAAACACTTATCTTTCTAGAGAATATAATTTTACCCAACACTCTCACTATTTCACATGTAGTTATACCTTGATGAGGAATTATGAATTGCCTCATACATCTACTCATGAATCTTACAAATTTTCTCACACATATAGCTCGCATACAATGTTACATCGTGTGTAACCAATCCCTAAAGGATCACCTTGTTATATACAAGGCAGGTGGTCATGATCCACTCTTTAAAAGTTGACCCAGTCATTTGGTGGGTTTTATAAATAAGTAATTTCCCACTTAATATTATAACCCTAACACTTATGTCTTTTACCTAGGTCTTAATTTCCCATTATTTCCAAATAACTCCCATCGATGGATAATCCTTAAGGTATTATACATGAAATTAGAAAATATAGGTTCATGTCACTACCCTAGTTTCTATGGTTTAAAATAGATCTCAAGTGATGGGATGAAATTAAAATTTGTGACTTCAAAAAAACAATATAAACCCTTTTATCTAGGGTTTAACTAAAAAAATAAACTTCGATGAAAATGCACATGAATTCCTTACTATGAGTATGTAGAAAATTCATGTTTGAGTTAACATCTAAATAGTTATCTTGCTTTAAGATATAAGTCTACTCTCGTATTGAATGGATCTCCAATGAGTTAAAAAAACCTCATCATTTTGGTATATAATAATTTGGAGTTTCATAATTCTCTAATGTTTTCCATTACCATACAAGTGGTAGTAATATGCAATTAAAATTCCATTAAATTTATAAAATGGTGTTTTAGTTTAATGTAAGATACTTTGAAGTGGTGGTTACCACTTAAAATAAAGTGAGGTCTATTTTCATAATAAAACTATAGTATATCAATCCTTCCCTAATGATAACAAATAAATAGAAAATTGTTCTCCCATCAAGTGGGTAATTATCTTTTTGTAAATAATTTTCTATCAAAATAGATTTAGTAAAGCATCACGAGTAATGATGTGTGTTACTAGGGATATTATAAGTGTTGTATCCCACTTAGAGTATTCCAAGTAGTGAATGTCACTACTTTCACTACATGGTGAAAATGACTCTGTAAGTTTCAAGATGAAAAACATACACACAACACAATATATATGGTAATACAACATCAAAACAATTAATAAAATAGTATGAAGTAAAAATATTCTATACACTAAAACAAACAAGTTGATGGTTAGTGTGTGTGGTTGGTTCCTTAATTATTTATGACCATAAGTGTCCTCCCAAATCTACTTACTCCTCCCTTATGATTCCCTCTCTTTGGGTCCTATAATAGTGAGAGGAAAACTCTTTTCGTGCATCCATATTAAGCCACAAAGGTGGTATTCATTATGATAGAGGGTAATATAGCATAAATAACATAAATGATAACAAGATAATTTAATATAACTAATAATATTTGTGCAACTACATTGATAACAAATATATACTAAATTATAATTAATGATAATTAAATCACAACCTCTCAAATCAAACATCATAATTATGATAAAATCCATAGGAATATGTATTCAAATAATAATATTGAGACCATTTTCTTACAAATATATTTTTATCAATAAATATTAGAAATATATTGTGACATCCTTCCCCATAGTAAGAGTCATCATTCTAATGGCTAAATATAACAATGACATAGAAATAGTAATATTAAAAGTATACAAAATGATACTAAGAAAACAAATGTAGAAAAGATCTACATACTTCAAAATAGTCCTCATAAGTGGAGATCTTTTCATAATATTGGTCCCACTAAACCTTACATGGAGATACCTCCCTCTTTTGCAATAAAATAATGGAAACATCTAACACCCTATGGGCTCTATCAACACAAATTTTGGGTCCTTAAACTACAATTATTTCTAATCAAGCATATGTTAGGCATTTATAGTATACTTGTTCAATAGATAAACATGAAACACGATATATAACTAAGAAATAGATGGGGATATTTCCAATCGGTGTGTGATTATCGATCAATTACAAAGTATCAAAAGGGGCCACATATTTATGAGAATAAAATTCTAACTTGCCACATTAAATTAATATTTTCTTGATTTTACTTGAAGAAAAACTTTATCAACCATTAATATTTTCTCGTAGTTCTTTTCTTATTGAAATAAGTTTTATGTTGATCTATTACTACATCGAAAGATTAGTTAGTAATCTATACTTGATATTCCATTTCTATAAGAACCTCGTAATTGATTAAAAAAATGTTTTCCATAATATCCCAACTAATAGGTGTTCGAACCTTTCTACTTTATATTTCTTCAAAAGGTGACATTCCAACATATAAGGGTAGGTATTATTATAATAAGATTAAATAAAGGTAAGAAAATATTCCCATTTATACTACTTATATGTATAGTACATTCATAATATACATTCCAAGGACATGATTTACTTGCTTAGTTTGTCCATTGATTTATGGTTGTTAAGTAGAACTGAATTTTAGTTTTGTTCATAAGACCATAAAAAAACATCTACCAAAATATGGATGTCATGTAGGTGTCTCCATTCGAGATCATCCACCTCAATACTCCATACAATCTAAATATTTATTATACTAATTTCATGTACGGTACTAGTTATTCATCCTTCAAGTTTCCATGTATATAGAGAAAAAAATTGGTATTTTATCCACCACGATAATAATTACATCATGCCTATTATTTAGCATAGGGAGTCCTATAAAAAAATCCATTTGGATGACTTGTCAATTCCACTTAAGTATATAATGTGGATATTAAATTCCTATTGAGTCTATGTGTTCGATCTTAATTCATTGGAAGTCCTATAACTAATATCTATATATTTCATGAAAACCTTATTTATTCCTTTCAATATAAAAATTGGTTGCATGTGTGTACCAACATATTTATCATTCGAAGGTTACCTAAATAGAGTACACTATGAAAATTTGTAAGTATTATTGTCTAAAAATATTTAAACTAGGAACATAGACTCTTCACGATACTTTATCAACCCATATTTATCAAAATTATATCCTTTATTTTTATGATCTTTATCGTATAATAAATTAACTTCGTGTACTTGCAAATATAAATTATCCTCGGTAAGTGCTTCATAAATATATCCTTGAAGCTAGATCGAGTAGCTATCATGTCAAGGATATGGATTTGACAACAAATAACATACATTAATCTATTTTCCTTACCTTCTATATACCTTAATTCTAACTCATACTCTAAAAAAATTCCAACTAATTTTTTTGTTTAGCATTGAGACTAGATGATTGAGGATGTATTTGAGACCTAGGTGATTTTTCTTTATCTCAAATGACTTGCCTAGAGAGAAATGTCCACATATGTAGTTCATGCACGATGATTGCAAACTTTGTCACTAGTTGGGTATAATTTAACTCATAAGGATTGATTTTCCTAGACTCATAAGCCACTACTTGACCTTCTTGGATTAATATACCACTAGATCCTTCTTTTAAATCATTTATTATAATAACAAAGATTTCATTCAGATTTGATAATTGTAATACTAGATCTAATGTTTAATTATCCTTGAGAATATTAAATGTTTCTTATCACTTTCACGTGAACTAAAATGTTTTTCTCTTCTAGCCTCCAACTGTATGGTGGAAGGATTGGTGGTGAGATATTGATATTGTATTAAAAATTATTATTTAGTCTCACTTTATCAAATCGTGAGCGCTTTATACTCTTCTCTACAAGTTGAATTCCCATTGGAGTATGAAATCATCCCCTTGATATTGGTTTGCATGATTTGATTGAGTACAAAATTAAAAATTTGAGCCAAAAAATTGCACATTTTATATGGTTCTTTATTTAACAAGGTCTTCCTCTAGGTGGAAGGATTAAACACACATGGTAATATATTACATTCCAAAATTATTCTCTAGGCTTGCTTTATCAAATAAATAGCACTCTCTCCACTTATCTCTACAAGTTAAATTCCTACTTTGAGCATGAAATCCTCCCCTCAATCTTAGATTGCATGCCTTAATCGAGTATGGATGTCAAAGTTTGAGCCCAAAATTTCTCATTTTTTTGTGGTGGTTTATTTATCAAGGTTATCCTCTAGGTGAAAGGATTAACCACATTGGTGTTTCTAAACCTAAATATCCTATGTGTGTAAGACCTCAAATTGTTAAGCATATTTTTGGTTTTCCTTGAGTTAGAGATGTCTAAACACGGACCCACTCCCTCTTTAAGAATTTCAACACCAAAACATCACATGGAAAATGTCTTGTTTTGATGACCCTTCACATTAGTCCACTTATATTGCTTTTCTTTGAAATTTTAGTAGACTTTTATTCTTTTAAATAATGGAAAGGTAGAAATGTTTCTATCTTGAGTAAAGAATCTATTTCTCAATAATTTCCTTTTAATTATATAATCATTTTCTCTTTTCTTCTTTCATATAAATAAAATCATGGGTTGAGAACATGGATCTCAATTTCAACATTTGCATAGTTTCTTAATCACCGAGGAGCCTCTTGCACCATGAATCGGGTTCCATTAAATCCTCCATAATTAGGTTCTTCACTATTTTTTCCCTAATGGATGCGGAACCGCTCATGTGATTTTTTTCATTGCCTTTCTATAATTTCTTCTCTAATGGGCCACCATCTCATAAATCCCATTAGAGTATTTCATCACGATGGAGGTTTTTTACGTTTTCCATCTTGTTGGCCTCTCTCGGTGTAATGTGACACCATTGTTGTGGGGTCTCCGCCACCCGATTGGAGAATTATGGTGTCATTGGCTATTAGGAAAATTCACAAACCTTAGATGGGCGGGCCACCGTGGATATTTTAGCAAATGAGCCTATTGGTTGAGTGGATCTCCCTCCCAATGATGCTCTAGCACCTCCCCCAATTTTTTTGTTTTTTTACTTAACTCTTTAGCTTATATCACTTTTATGTAATTTATATTTTTCATTTCCCTTAAATAAAATTTTGAATTTTGTTTGAATCCTATTAGATTTAATTGACATGGAATTCACTCTTTCTCGACCTTTTATCGCATTCATCTCATATTAATTATAAATTAATATAAAATGGTGATCCAATAAAAACAAGGCCATGAAATGGAAAATCTTTGCCAAAGTAGATGCATCAAAATGTGGAAGGAATTGTACTTTTTGGATTGGTCAAGTATAGTGTAGTGTGGTTTACTAACATAAAAAGTTAAACACATAGGAGTTGTTTATAAAATGTTGATCTTACATAGAAAGTAACCACACCCCCTTCGAATTTGGACATGATTCCTAAGACAAATTTTGGATCACCACTTGAATGGGAAAACTAGAAGAAAAAAATTTGTTTAGGAAGTGACTACTTTTATTTTGTTCTTCTGCAGTAGATGTTCCAATTATGTAACCCATATTGCAACAGGAAAAAGGGACACCTAAGGACGTAAAGATTATTTTGTTTTATTTGTCTTCTAGATCATTTTTAATGAACAAGGGAGGCCATCATGGTGGAAATGTAGTGCCCACATTTTTATAGCCTCAATTACTTGTTGATTTCTTTATTCATAGACATGATTTGATAGGGATTTTGATATAGTTTGGACATTATGTTATGAGATTTGACCTTCTTGGACATGTATGGAGATTTGGGCGCGTAATGCCAATTTGACTTGATTAGTATGTTGACACCTTTTCATTTGATGTTGTGGATACTAACTTATTATGATGTTATTTGGACCTAATTGAGATATGTTAGATACTTTACTTAGTCGCATGTTTGGATTATATGGATGTATGTCACTTTTATTTATCTCTATGGCTAACTCATGGTAAATTGTGTTGTAATTATGCATGTTGTCACATTTTCAATTCTAGGATGATGATATGCTAGCATAGATTTCATTGATCGCTTATTGAGTAGTTGATTTACATTGTATCGGACATGTGTGTTTAATGTGTGCAATGAGTGTGTAGGTGACAGGTCATAGGAGAACGTGGGTTTCAAGGAGGCTACAAAAATTGTGCACAAATGGCCACGGGGCTAAGTCCTAACCGTGTTTATTATATGAGGCCTTAGTATTAGCTTTCATTATTTCAGGCACCATGAGTGACCCTCATTTGTAATGTAGTATGTCATGTAATATTAATCTTGTTTAGGATGTTTAGTTTGCTTTGTAAACTTGATTTGGGGACTTAATGGTCCCCACTTGCATTAAGTTTTGTGTTTGGGTAATGGTGTATTTAATTAGAGGGGATTAGGGTCACATGTGAACCCTTGGGTGGGCCCCACATCCTCTACACTTGTGCCCAAATGTGCCAAACCCGAAATTTGGCTATTTTAGGCATTTTAAGTGACCCCTTTTAAGTTTGGGAGTTCACTTAGCATGAAAATAGGCCCTTGGACCCTACCTAATAGGTAGGGGCTTAATTTCAAGGCATAGAGGGAGTTTCCCTCCCATTTTGCCTCTCTTTGGTCACCATCCATGTAAGATGGATTGGTATGTGTGTTTGTTAAAAGTTGCACAAGTTTGTTTTGTTTTTCATTTTGGGTAATTTGGGAGAAGAGTGTTAAAAGCTAGTTTATCTTTTCTTCTTTTTATTTTAGAATCTTTGACTTAGAGGGAAGAGAGGGGTGACACATGTCACCCCCTCATTTGAGAGGAAATTTTTGTCTTCTCTTCAAATTCTCCCTCATGGGGGAAGAAGAGAACTTTTGGGGAGATTTTACTTGGAGGCTTGGTGATTTTGGAGCTAGAGCTTTCTTGGATAAGGAAGAGGAAAAGCTAGAGTGTTGGAGATATTTTGGAGGTAGGCTCCTTGAGCTCATTTTATGTTTTATATTATGATTAGATCTTAGCCTTGTTTTGTTTAAAATGTGGGTATTGTTTCTTGTGTGTGGATATTTTTTTAGTATGCTTGGTGTTTTATTTTTCTCCATCCATCATATGGCATGATGGATTTTGGATTTATGGGGGAAGAGAGAGGTATTTTCCTCTCAAATCTCATGGCTTCAAGGGAAATCCATGTAGGTTATTCTTATTCCCTCATATGGTTTGAGGTGGGAAGGTGGTTCATATGGTTTGAACCCCCTTCCCCATTCTTGGAGAGGAAATCCAATGGGTTTGAAAATCCTCCCAAGAAGGATTTTGGTGAAAGGGTGGAGGAATAAGGAGGGTTTGATGACTTGGAGGAATAAGGAGGTTGTGAAGATTCTTGTTTGTGTGCTTCCAATGTTGGACCACATTTTTGGTACCTAGGATATCTCTTCTTCTCTTCCCCATTTTGGAGGTAGAATATGGTTCTTCTCCTCTCCTTCTTTGCAAAATTTGGTGTTCATCTTAGTGTTAGGGATTGTCTTGATTGTGAAAATGTAATGTTGTTATGTATCCCTTTATCTTGAGAAAAATTGTGGAAGCTAAGTCTCTCTCCCATGGGCTTGGTGGAGGCTAGCATGTCTTCTAACCTTAGAAAGGAATGTGATGATGCTTTTGGGTGGTTAAAAAGTTTTTCTCCTTGTGTTTTTCCTTGAAAGCATTTGAAATTTGGAGCTCAATGTGGAAAATAGTTGGAGATTCTTGTCATCTTGGCTTCTCATTGTCTTCTTCATCTTTTTGTGGACATCTCTCTCATTGTATATTTAAGAATATGGCTTTGTGGAAGCTTTCATTGTCTTGTAAAATCCTCTTTTGTATTTGGAGTTACATGTAAACTAGCATCACATTTGTTGATAAATCTACCATTAATATTAGCATGTTACCTTGTATTGTTTTCCCTTTGAGTATTTTGAATGTTATGGAATTATGTTATGCCTTATGTGAACTTAAACCCTTGGAAATAAAAGCTTGTAAGATAGTTGAAAGTTTCTTAATATGGATTATTGGGATTCCGTTTGGAAGTAAAATTGAATTATTGAAAATATTGATAGTCTTGATATAGATTTCCTTCTTGTAAAAATGTTTGTAACATGGTTATATGTAAAATAAAATACCATTCTTGAAATGTATCTCTTCTTAAAATTTTGAAATTTAGTGAACAGAATACAACTAGTTTTCTCTTTTCCTTATTACCAAAATGAAATAGAGATATTAGTTAAAACAAAAATGAACATACCCTCTCCTTCACTAAGTTATGAACTTAATTCTAAGTCTCTTCCATCATTTGAAATAGCTTGCCTACAATCTTCTTATCACCTTAACTATTAAATCATCTTGTTATAGGCATAATGAACAAGAATATAGAATTGCATATTTTCCCATCTATGCCTAAACACAATTTGTTATTAAACAACTTGAACTAACATTTCCTTTATAATGTATACAATACAAATATATAGGTGTAAATATATATATATATAATATATATATATATATATATATATATATATATATATATAATTAATACAACTTTATTTTAATATAACTATGTTGTATTTGAATGAAGTTACATATTATTAATACCATCATATATTATAAAATAATATATTAAATTATATTGCATTGATATTATGATATAAAATATTTTAAAAAATTAATTAACAAGAAAATGAAATGGCATTGTGTGGGTGTTTTAATTTTTAAGAAATTTATTAAACATTTGTAAATAATATGGGGCGGGGGTCAAACCTCCCCAAAGTACCACAAAACCACCTCCCCGGCCCCATCCACGCTGCCACACCCCCAAAACCTACGCACCTATCCTCGGCCATGGCCGACTCCACCGCCCACCTTATCTCTCCCCACTATTGTGCACCTCCACACTCTCCCTACTCCCCACACCGTCCCTCCCCCATCTCTCCAACCACTTCTCCCCTATCCTCCCATAAATCACGTCCAACCTCATCTCTAACCCACCGCCACACATTCCCTTACCATGGCGTTGTGTATCCGCAAATTTTCCATTAGGGTAACTATATAATTTGGTTATTTCATTTTTTCTATTATATTTCTTAAGAATATATATATATATATATATATAAGAAAAAAATGCCTCTGTAGTAAAATAATTAACTAAAATGATCATGTGGTCATGGAAGAAATGCCCAATCTGAGGAGATCTCAGTGGGTAGGTATACAAAAGAAATAATAATGAAATATTATTAAGATCCTTCTCATCAAAAGAGAAATCCCATGAATCCTTCTCTCCTTGAGCTCCTCCACAACCTGTACATGCAAATGACAACACAAAACAAAATGAGAAGAGGAATAGAAAGGGAAAGAAAAACATAGAGATGTTTAGGGAAACTTTAGGGTAAAACTCAAATCTAGGGTCAAGATTAGATCCATCCTAGGGCTCACATTTAACCCTACACTCTTTAAGTCATGAATACTTTATGGGAATGAGAAAATAAAATAAATAGGGGTGTGTGGGAAAACTTTTAACAAAGTGGAAAATTAACTATAGAAAAGGGGTAGACCTAAGTTTTGTGACCCTAGTTAATGTTGAGTAGAATAATATAATCAAGTTTTTATTGGGCTAGTGTTTAGCTAACCTTGGGTAAATTAAATTAGTATAAATTATTCATTAATGGTTACAGGTTAAGAACGGATTAGTATCAATTAAGCACTTCAAAAAAAATTACCCAAAATTTTAGTCACTCCTTGGTGTGTTTATGATGTCCCATGGTGGGGCATTACATTTGGTATCAAAGGGATGGTTCGTTCGTACACGGACACTCTGGGTAAAACATTTAAATATTTAATTAATACTTTAATAACATTAAAACAAAAATAATTAAAACATTTCCACAATATTTAATAACCCTTTTTCTTACCTCATGCACAGGATGGCACCCATGAGACGACGATCGGTTAGGGGTTTGGGATGTAGGTCACCTACGCCTAAACCACAGGCACCCGAGTTAGGGCCTTAGATCTTAGAGGCTCTTCAGCAGTTGATCATGTGGTGAAGTAGTGGCTTCCACCACCACATGAGGCAAGAGAGGAGAACATTCGGTCAAAGATGAGGATCGATAAGCGAGGATGGGCATTCGAGCCACTAGAGCATGATACCCCGAGGTGGGAGAGGTCACGTATCTCTTCCGTTCACCGTGATAGGGTGGCCTTATATCGTCGAAGCCATTCATATAGTCTTGAGGAACCATTTAGGGATAGGTGACCCCATTCACCTATTGGACCGCTTCTCGAGATCATGACACAGACAATGTGATTAGGGATCTTCTTCACTTGCACCCACCTACGTACACAGGCTCTATATAGATGGATTTGGGGATGATTCATGGATCCTTAGCCTTGATAGCTGCTTTGGCTTACACTCTTATGAGAGAAATTTCAAAGCTAGGTTCACCATACACCTCCTTTGAGACACAACAAGCATTTGGTGGAGGAATGAGGAGTGGAAGCTCCATTTGACTTGAGAGACAATGACCTAGGAGTTGTTTGAGGAGCATTTTAGGGCTCGTTATATGTCAGATAATTTTGTAAAGAAGAGGATTGATGAGTTTCATGACTTACGACAGGGCTCGGCATAGTGGAACAGTATGAGAGTAGGTTTCTAGACCTTTTTCAAGTATGTGGACTACCTGCAAGATGAAAAATTACATGTTAACAGGTTTATTCGGGGCCTAAATGTAGATATAACAGGAGTAATTAGGATGTTATCTCCTCCCACACTTGAGAAGGCCATTGAGAATGCCTACTTAGCTAAGGAGAACATGACCAGGGCACAAGAACACTGAGATAGGAACAAGAGCAAGTTTTAGGATAGGATACAGCCTTTCAGACTCAGAGGTCACGAGGTACAACACCACCCCCTAGAGGAGGATTATGGCCTCCACCGGCGATATTGAGGGCTCCACTACATCCACAATAGCGAGCATGCACATCGGGCCACCAGGAGCGAGGGGCTAGATAGACTCATAGCTTAAAAGAGGTGGTACTAGAGGAGGTTTAAGTGGAGCCAAAGATAGGAGACAAGGTACTCAGCAGGTACAACCAATTCACACATAGTAGTCTGCTAGGGTTGGGTCGGCAGGATCAGTTCACTAGAGTACAGGAGGGACCCCATCTCAGAGAGGTATAGGAGGATGTTTTATTTGTGGGTCCTCTGATCATTATGTGTGTATGTGTCCACACATACCCACAACCGTAGGATATGGAGAGAGCTCCTAGATTCGAGTAGACAATGTGTGACATAGGATGCACCCATCGTGTATATGCGGTGAGTTGAAACCACCGGGCCGAGCATCAAGCCACGGTCATTGAGACAAAATTACTATCGGGGGTATATTTATGTCTCGAATACTCTTTGATTAAAGTGCTTCATATTCTTTTATATCTCCTTCATAGTGGACCATTGTGGGCTAGTGGTGGCTAGGCAACTAGATAGTTAGAAGGTTAAGTTGGCCTCTGGGTCCAAACTCATTGTGGACTCATATGTGGAGAGTTACGTACTTGATTTAGGAGTCCTCTCCACTACACTTGACCTTCGAGTTATTCCTTTAGGATCCTATTAGGTAGTTTTGGGTATGGATTGCCTCGAGGCTCATTAGGCCAAGGTAGATTTCAGGAATAAGGTCATTAAGTGTCAGGATGACCTTGGGAGTATAGTTGTGATATCAGGGATGCAGAGGCCTATCTCTTTGCATATGATCTCGGCTAAGCAACTCAAGTAGAGCATGTGTAAAGGTTGTCGAGTTGTTTGCTTTGTCACCATCGATGATCGATCGAGAAACTCCATAGAATTCACCCTTAGATGATCATGTAGTTTTGAGGGAGTATGTAGATGTGTTTCCAGGTGAGCTTCCAGGGTTACCACCCACATGAGAGAGGTGGATTTCACCATTGATTTAGTACCAAGATCTGCACCAGTTTCTAGGGAACCCTATCGGATGACCACTCTAGAGCTCCATGAGCTCAAGATTCAATTAGAGGAGTTTTTGAGAAGGGTCTCATTCACCCTAGTGTATCTCCTTGGGGAGTGCCAGTCATATTTGTGAAGAAGAAGGATGGTTCTCTCAAACTTTGTGTAGACTTCAGGCAGCTCAACAAAGTCACAATAAAGAATTGTTATCCACTCCCTAGGATTGATGACTTGTTTGATCAGATGCGGGAGCTAGAGTGTTCTCCAAAATCAATCTCAAGTCAGGGTATCATTAGTTGTGCATATCGGATGCGAGAATTATAAGACATCTTTTTGTACATGTTATGGGAATTATGAGTTCACAGTTGTCCCATTTGGTTTGACTAATACCCTAGCTTGTCTTTATGAGCCTCATGAATGGAGTTTTTCAGGACCTTTTCTGGATCACTTTGTCTTAGTGTTCCTAGATGATATATTGATCTATTCTTGTTCTAAGGAGGAGCACGAGGAGCATTTGAGACAAGTACTATAGGTTTTGATAGAGCATAATTTTTTGGGAACTCGGAAAATAACAAATTCTTTCATACGAGATTCAATACTTGGGCACATCTTATCAGGAGAGGGTATCTCGGTAGATCCCTCTAAGATATAGGCTATTATGGATTGGCCAGCACCACATTAGTCATTGAGGTGAGGAGCTTTATGGGTTTAGCAGGTTATTACCACAGGTTTGTTCAAGATTTCTCAAGGATTGCTCACTCTAATACTTCCCTTCAGAGAAAAGGAAAGAAGTTTGATTGCTCAAAGAAGTGTGAGAAGGCCTTTCAGCTTTCTTAAGGAAATGTTAACCACTACGCCCATTCTAGTATTTTCGGACCTTACAAAGGATTTTTTTGTTTGTACTGATGCATCACTAGAGGGTTTGGGAGTCATTCTTATGCAGGAGTGTCGGGTGATTTCCTTTGAGTCATGTAAGCTCAAAGACTATGAACTTAATTATCCTACTCATGACTTGGAGCTTGTAGTAGTTGTCCATGCACTTGTGCGTTGGTGTCATTTCCTTTTGGGTAGACCGTTCATTTTGAGGACTGACCACCATAGTTTACAACATATCTTCTCATAACCGAACCTCAACGCTCGACAACGGTGTTGGATGGAGTTCCTATGTGAGTACGACATGGAGGTGCAGTATATCAAAGGAAAGGAAAATGTTGTTACAGATGCACTTAGTAGACGACGACATGTACTTACTTCATTGACATTGCGATCAAATTTTAGAGGCATGATTCTTGAGCATCTTCCAAGGATAGGTTTGATGAGGGAGTTAGACAGGATGTTGGATTCACGGGGGTTCTTTAGAGGGCAGATATTTAGGGTGCATTTTAGAGATAGATGGCTTACTTTAGTTCCATAGGCACATTTATGTGACTAATTTTGGTGATCTGCGTAACTTTATTCTTACAGAGGCTCATCAAGCCCCATATGCAACACACCTAGGAATAAAGAAAATGCACGTTGATCTAATAGAGTTATATTATTGGGCAGGTCTTTGACATGATATAGCATATTTTTTTCAAGTTTCCTTGAGGTCGGAGGGTCAAGACAGAGCATTCTCATCCCGCAGACTCTTACATCCTCATAATATTCCCGAGTGTAAATGGGATGTGATCTCCATGGATTTCATAGTCGGACTCCCTACGTCTTCTTATCATCATGATGCCATTATGGTCATTGTGGATAAGTTGACCAAGTTTTCACACTTCTCACCAACCAATGTCACCTATAATGCACAAATCTGTCACCAAAGTAGTTATGGAGGACATTGTAATATTACACGGATTCTCAAGACCATCATCAATGACATGGATACCATTTACACTTTAGTTTTCTAGACTTCCTCTCGAGACTTCCTTGGGCACTCAAATTAATTTCAGCTCAAAGCATACCATACAAAGACAGGATGGACAGACAGAGAGGGTTAATCAGTGCTTTGAGAGGACATGTTGAGGATGTATGTGATGGACTAGTAGAAGAAGTGGGAAGATTATCTACATTTAGTTGAGTTTGCATACAACAATAGCTATCATAGTTCCATTGGTATGGCTCCTTACCAGGCTTTTTATGGACAACCTTGCAGGACACCTATGAGTTGGGACAAACTAGATGACAGGATTATTCTGGGACCAACTTATCTTTAGGACTTAGAGCAAGCGGGTTATTTAGATTAGAAAGCATCTTGAGTAGGCTAAAGCACACTAGAAGGCATATGCAGACACTAAGAGGACTAATCATCACTTCTCGGTGGGTGATAAAGTCCTCTTGAGAGTTTGTCCTCATAAGATCCCAATCTTCTATCGAAAGGGTTCTAAGCTTTTACCTAATTTTTGTGGGGCATTTTCATATTTTAGAGGTCATCGGTCTAGTTTCCTATCACCTAGCTTTCTTTACCACGCCTTACATGGGCCCATGATGTTTTTCATGTTTCTATACTTCATAGATATGTACTGATCTTTCTCATGTTTTGGATTGGTCGGCACTATGGGTAGAGGATGGAGGGCGGTGGAGACTAGAGCCCATACGTATACTTGGAGCATCGGATGTTGTCCGTTCGGGGTCGAGACTTGGACCGGTTAGAGTGCATGGGACGGATATGATGAGACAACAACCACCAGGAGGATGTTACTCCATTGAGGGCTAGATATCCCTATCTCTTTCAATGACTTCCGGAGGAAGTCTAATTTTAGGAGAGGGGGATGTAGTGCCCACATTTTTATAGCCTCAGTTATCTGTTGATTTCTTTATTCATAGACATGATTTGATAGGGATTTGATATATTTTGGACATTATGTTATGATATTTGACCTTCTTGGACATGTATGGATATTTGGGTGTGTAACACCAATTTGACTTGATTAGTATGTTGACACCTTTTCATTTGATGTTGCGATACTAACTTATTACGATGTTGTTTGGACCTAATTGATATATGTTGGATACTTTGCTTAGTCACATGTCTAGATTTTATGGGTGTATGTCACTTTTATTTATCTCTATGGCTAACTCATGGTAAATTGTGTTGTAATTATGCATGTTGTCACATTTTCAATTCTAGGATGATGATATGCTAGCATAGATTTCATTGATCACTTATTGAGTAGTTGATTTACATTGTATCAGACAGGTGTGTTTAATGTGTGCAATGAGTGTGCAGGTGATAGGTCATAGGAGAACATGGGTTTCAGGGTGGCTACACAAATTGTGCACAAGTGGCCCATGGGGCTAAGTCCTAACCGTGTTTATTGTATGAGGCCTTAGTATTAGCTTTCATTATTTCGGGCACCATGAGTGACCCTCATTTGTAATGTAGTATGTCATGTAATATTAATCTTGTTTAGGATGTTTAGTTTGCTTTGTAAACTTGATTTGGGGACTTAATGGTCCCCACTTGCATTAAGTTTTGTGTTTGGGTAATGGTGTATTTAATTAGAGGGGATTAGGGTCACATGTGAACCCTTGGGTGGGCCCCACATCCTCTACACTTGTGCCCAAATGTGTCAAACCTGAAATTTGGCTATTTTAGGCATTTTAAGTGACCCCTTTTAAGTTTGGGAGTTCACTTAGCATGAAAATAGGCCCTTTGACCCTACCCAATAGGTAGGGGGCTTAATTTCAAGGCATGAGGAATTTCTCTCCCATTTTTCCTCTCTTTGGTCACCATCCATGTAAGATGGATTGGTATGTGAATTTGTTAAAAGTTGCACAATTTTGTGGGTAAGTGCACCAAGATGGTGGACAATTAAGTGGACATAAAAACCTGAAATTTAGGTACTGCTACGAGCATGGTTTTTAAACCACACTTACACAAATTTTCGTATAGGCTTGTTGATTTTGAACCTAAAACTATGCTCGTGGTTCACAAACCATGATCACGGTCCTCTAAGACAAAAAAAAATAGACCCACATTGCTCATTTTCCCTCATTTTTCCTTTCCAACCGCACGATTTCTCCTAGACCTTTGGCACTCACACTTTGAATACCCCCTAAAAATTACTCTTCGACTTGTGGATTGTGATAATTTCAACCATGCCACCAAGACAAAGAGGTAAGCCCTCGATTTTGATCAATTTGTTTGCATTTTAGGTTATTTTTGTGATTTTCATAGGTTTTTCAATTTTTGTTTATGTATATAATTTTTTATTTTTGTAGTTGCTCAAATGAGCTTATAATCCTACAAACCCTCCAAACAATCGTCAAAACCCTCCAAACATTCTACAAAACCCTCCTCCAAACATAGATCCACCTCCTGTGGCTCCTTCATCCCCACGGAGCCAACAAGAACACAAGCTAATATCGTTGGAAAAATCTAACAAAATAAAATTGCCATTGAGAACCTTATTCAGAATATAAGACAAAATCATGCCACAAATCCATCTGCATGACTTTAGCCAACACATTGCAAACATTGATTAGCGAATTTGACTCCGCAACCAACCAAATAAACAGATGGAATACCTTTAGAGGTCATTATAGGCAGTGGTATGTAAATAAATTATCCCATGCGGTCGTAAAAGATTAAAAAAAAATTGGAAAAGACCGCATTTTGCATTATTTATCGACCCAGAACCAATGCCCCGCATTACTTGCAAATGGTTCCCAATCCATTAGTGCAACGATGACCGAATGAAGAACAATTTTGGGACCAATGGTGGATGGTTTTTATTATCCACCATGCAACAACAATGAGTTTCCCTCTATTTTTGAAGAAATTATATTGTGAGTTCGTGTTTAATGAGGTCCCAAACTATTTTGTTGTTTCGATTTTTATGGGCGAGGTGGTGGCTATCACAGAGTAGACTGGTGCACACATAGATCAACCAAGGATTCCCATGCCCCAAAACCCCCACTTCCTTGATTATCCCTCCTACAGATTAAGGAGGTTGTAGAGATTATCACTTTACATGCATTGAGGGAACTCACCGACACTCGACCTAGCATAGTAAGCGATTACATCTAGTGATGTTGGTGGAGGCATTAGTTCTAGCACACCACACCACTTTGTGGATCATGTGGTGTCGTATGCCTTTGCAAGCGAGACATTATTTGTTGGATCACATGATTTCTTTTCTCTAGATGAGATGATGGCGGATGTTTTGGGCCGTGCAATGGATCCTAGTCTTTCACGGGTTTAATGTCAAATAAATATTTAATATATATAAATATATATATATATATATAGAATTTTAATTCATGTTTGAGATTTTAATATATATGTATTTCATTGTACTTTATGTACATACATATAAAAACTATTTTTATTTTATTTTAAATAGCAAGAACCTAGTGAAGGAAACATCTCGGCGTCGGCATGCTAGCTACTGCACTTGGGCATGTTACAAACATAAGTTTCAAGTTGTACTTAAATTTCAAATTTCATTTGATTGTGCATTTTATTATTATTATGTTTCACTTATACATGTACATATTAATATATGTTTTTCTTTTAAACGTGCGAAATCCCTGGCAGTCATCATCTACTCTAGAACTCGAGGCTATTAGCATGTCTCACATGAATTTTATAGATGTTAGTTTCTCTCTACACTTTCCATTTCTAATTGTGGAAGTTCACGTGGATTATGCTTTGGCTCTGTTATGTGGCAGTCATGTAGATTAATATTGATTTGTACATGTTTTTTGTATATCTTATGACTACCAGAGAGACTCCTCCATTTATGTAGACTATGGAGGTTGTTGTAGATACTGCCATAGCATCTGCAAATCCACTAACTGAGGTACAATTTTTTAAATTTGTTAAATTTATTTAGGAATTATTTCTTATTACTTAAATCTATAATATCAAATTTTGTACATGAAATATTTAATTTGAAATTTAATTATTTGTATGTAGCTTACCTCTCATGAGTCTACCATTGTCCCTACCATGCATCAACGAAAATTAATAGGGATCATGACATTGTGGTAAGATTTCACATGCATTTTAACTAAATTCTAAGTTTCTAAATTTTGAATGTATTTTAAAAATATGGGTGTTAAAATCTTGTTGTTTATGAATGTGCAAGTTAGGTTGTAGGCCTGCTTAGAGACACCTAGGACCACACGAGATGAAATCCGTAGTGGCATCTCCCTCCACTACATCCCGGGTCATGGACATGCTACTTCTAGCAGGGCGAAGAGAGGGAAGATGTTTCATGATTAGATTCATAGGACATGGATGTACATAGATATATATATGGGCCAGTTGGTCCTAGTTCATGATTCTTCATAGGACATTGTATATAGCCTTATGCGCCGCTACATGTGGTCTTATATGTATGAGACACTTGGTTTGAGATGTACACATGTTATGAACTTATATTTTCGAGAGATGTATGTGTTGTATATATTTACCCCGGGTAAATATAGATAGACCGCAAAGGAAAGCGGGTTTCGGGCGGATAAACCCGACATCAAAGGCATGTCGGAGGGGTTGGAAAACCCGACATCAAAGGAAATCGGGTCTCGGAGTCGGGAAAACACGGCGGGAAGCATGGGGCGAAAACATGTTGCGCCACCTCCCAAACCAATGCATATGCAAGTTACATCTCCGAACCCGAAACAAAGAAAAACTTGGAAATAGCGGCGGAAGTGGGTTTCGGGAAAACTCAGGCATCAAACACATGTCGAGGCATCCTCCAACCCGATGCACATGCAGAGAGAACCCCGAACCCGACAAGTAGAAGACCACTGACGCAAGAAATATTCGAGATCACCATAACTTTTGACGGGGAGCTCGGATTCACACAAGGTTGGACTTTTCGAAAAGATCTCGGCGTCCTCTACACAACTACGAATGGATATCTTTAATTGGGTGGGAACAAGTTCTTAAAAATGTAAAATACAATTCGCCACTTTGTTAGGTTGTTGGGGATCTCACCTACCCATGATGAGGAGTTAGGTGCGGTCTTGGAGGTAGTTGAGGGAGCTCAAATTCTTCTCTTCTCCTCAATTTTCTTGTATAAATGGACGGAGAGGCTCTAACAAACGGTTGGGCATTTCTACTTTGCACCCTCCTTCTCTCTGCTTTCATGAGAGAATTTGTGGAGTTTTCAAGCCTCCCATATGGATTGTAATGCTATTTTTGCCTCTTGGCCATTATAATGTATTGAATCGATCCTTGAGCAATATATGTATATCTGTGATTGATTTTAAACCCTCTCATATATTCATTGTTTGTCGTTTTGATCTCTTATTTCATTTTGGCTACTGTGCATGGTGTGGTATTACATCTATGTGGTCTGTGTTTAATCTTGCAAAAATCTCCAACATTCCTCGGTGCATCACCTCCATAGTTTAGGTTTTATTTTTATGCATTTCTCTCTCCTATCTCCTTGGTAGTTAGATTAAGTTTTTTTGGGTAAACCTCTGCGTGTTTTATTGGTGCATCGAACAGGAGGAATAGGAGCGGCCTTCATCCGGAGAGCTTTTCCGATTTCGCAGGTCCCACACTTGGGAAAAGCTCCATGTCGTGCAATCGCACTGAGATTCTCAACCCATCGTGTTGCAGAGTCCCAGGGGTGCTACGATTCGACACCAACAGTTTTAGGATGCCGGTGGGACCAAGAGGTCATTCCATCAAAATTGAAGGAGTTTTCATGAAATTTACACAAAAAAAATTTCAGATTTTGCACCTCCTAGCCTGAACTCCGAAATCATTTTTCAAGGGTTTATCTTGCTCAAAACAGGTCAAAATTTCAACAGTTGGTAGATCTGAGGTAATCTTCAAAAGGGTATCTTTAGTTTTTTGATATTTTGATTTTCAAAATTTCAGGTTTTTAGTGATTTCGGGTTTTCGGGATCCGAGAACATCAAAGCAGCAATTCGGGTTTTGGGGGATGCATTACATGGTCCTATTCCCGACAGCAGTGATTTCGGGTTTTGAGGGATGTCGGACATGTTCCAAGTTTTGACACATGGTGGTTTCGGGTTTTGTGAGTTGCATTGCATGACTCGAGTTCCGCTTTGTACCTTTTCGGGATCCGCGGTACCGCACAACAAGGCCCAAATTCTCGGATTGAAGATTGTCTCCTCTAGGTCTTTCAAAGTTTAAATTATATTTTCAAGTTTCGTGTGTGTAACTTGGCAAAATCCAGAACCTTTTAGAGGCTTGTTCTCAAACACATCATCGACTCCGAAGGGATTGGATTTAGCGGTGTAGCGGTACGGTTGCCTGTGCACATGAGAAGGATTCGAACCGGGTCTAAGCAAGAAGAGGGGCTATTTTTCCACTTGCAAACACATCTGGCAGCTCCATCTGGTCAATAACTCATTCTCTGAGTTGCAGACCTTCCTTTCCATTCATTTGCATTCATTTTTCATCCATTCTTCCTTCTATCTCTTCCATCTCCTTCCATTCCATGAAGTTGTGCAATCATGACTTCATTTCCATCATGGAATTCACATTTCCAACAACAGCAGTATATCACACCTCCAACACGTTTTACAAATCCTCCAAATCAGCATGCATACTCATATGAACAGCAGTGCCAAAGCCAGTTTGGCTATGGAGCTTTCCAAGAGCAAGAGTATGCATATAACGAGGACCATCAGATGCAAGATGCTGGTCTGCTGGAGAAAATCCAAAAAATGGAGGAGGGGATGGTGCAGTCCAGGGCTCAAGCACAAATGAAAGCTTTTGGAATTGGTTGTGGAGCACCCTGTCCATGGGTGGGACCTTTTCCAAGGTATTACAGCCCTCAGGAGAAACTTGACTTCATGATTGCAACGCTACCTTTGCTTGCAAAGTGGATCGAAGGAATAGAGGTGTATGAGAGGAGTATTCAGCAACCTTGTCAACGGGTAAGCACACCTTCTCGTGCCTTTCTGTTTCCTCTTTCCCAATCTGTCCCATTTCAGCAGTGTCAAGTTTCAAACTCTCCATCTGCTGTCCCAAGTGTTGAATCCATTTCTCCACCCCCTAGTCTTCCACCTCATCTCGATTCTTCTTTCCTTTTCCCTTCCAAATAGTCATCCCCTCCACAAGAGCTAATAGAAATACCCCCTCCAAAGAAATAAGAGGTTTCATTTCTTCCACCACCACAAAAAATTGTAAAACCAGTTGAGGTACAACCCATCCCTCCTCTTGCATTCCCAATTCCATGTGGGGAAGAAGAAATTGCAAAAATCAGTCATCGAGGACAATGAAAAGGAAGAGCCAAGAAAAGAAGAAATGATTAAGAGCTTAGTAAGTTTGGCTCTTAAATTTGGAATTGAGAAGATCCCTTTGCTTTGGTAAAGCTGAAGAAGAGGCTAAGGTTGAAAAAATGGTGGCAGGACTGATTTTGTTGCAGCAAAAGAAGAATTTCTTGCGGTCCCAACTTGTCCTCTAGAAGCGTGATGCGAAAGAGTTTGACTTGAAAAACTTCATGCTTTGGAGGAAGAGTTCAATCAAGAGAAAGATTGTCTTAAAACATTGGAGGAAGGAGAAGCTTCTCCAAATCCAAAGAAGAGGAGCACATTCTAGGGAGGAGAAAATGAGAACACCATGGGAGAAGTTGAACACGAGTAGCGAAGTGACAGCAATGAGGCGGTTTACACTGCGATTTGGAGGAGCTGTTTTAATGAAGAAGAACCGGTTGATTTTTCACCATTCTCTCTTTCATCATCCACATCCCAAACACCGAGTCTGTCATGAAGGAGGAATTTCATTTGCAGCAGCCTGCATCTTATAGCAGCTCTTTGGAATCAAAATTGGAAGATTTAAATCTTCCATGTTCTTCATTGGAGGAAGAGAAAGGACAGAAGGATTTCACCATTTCTTCCACATCATCCATTCAAGAGGGTCTACAAGAAGACTCCATTTTTGGAGTTGAAAATCAGAGCTATGGGCATATCAAATGGATCAGACCTTGCCCAATCAGGTATTTGGCTTCATTGGAGCCAAAGGAGAAGCCACAACCGGTCATGCTTGCTCCTGAGCATGAGGGTGAGCTACAGAGTACCAAGGATCAGCTGCCATACCTCTCCAATCCAAATGCAGAGCAACTAAAAGAGGTATCGGATTTGTTTTTAGTTGACACCTTGATGATTTGGGTGGAAGACCAGCTTCTTGTTGATTTCCCACTCATCCAAGCAGCCATGATCAGCTCCAAATCAATTGCATGGCTGCCAATTTTGAAGAAAGGAAGCTATTTTGCACAACCAGTTGCAGGGTTTGTTTAGCTTGCCTTTGCTTCTAGCTAGAGTAGAGTAGATAGGTTTGATTTCAGCAGAAGAAGTGCTTGTGCACACTCTGCATGTTCCACTTGGGGCATGTATGATTTTCAGTTTTGTACATAGTTTTTGGTGTTGCTGGTTTTGCTCTGGCACATTTCATTTCGGTGGCATTTTGGTGAGAACAACTCTAAGTTCAATGGGTTTCAAGTGACTCAGAAGGGAGTTTTCAAAGTTCAGATCGGTTTTCAGGGTTGCTTATGACTCCATGCCCAATGGATTGCTAAAAGGCCATTGATCTTCTACCTAGCAGGCAGGTAACCCCGTGAGTTGCCAAATTGTTGTATATATTTACCCCGGGTAAATATAGATAGACCGCAAAGGAAAGCGGGTTTCGGGGCGGATAAACCCGACATCAAAGGCATGTGGAGGGGTTGGAAAACCTGAAATCAAAGGAAATCGGGTCTCGGAGTCGGAAAACACGGCGGGAAGCATGGGGCAAAAACATGTTACGCCACCTCCCAAACCCGATGCATATGCAAGTTACATCCGAACCCGAAACAAAGAAAAAACTTGGAAATAGCGGTGGAAGTGGGTTTTGGGAAAATGCAGGCATCAAACACATGTCGAGGCATCCTCCAAACCCGATGCACATGCAGAGAGAACCCGAACCCGACGGGTAGAAGACCACGACACGGGAAATATTCGAGATCGCCATAACTTTTGACAAGGAGCTCGGATTCACACAAGGTTGGACTTTTCGGAAAGCTCTCGGCGTCCTCTACGCAACTATGACTAGATATCTTTAATTGGGTGGGAACAAGTTCTTAAAAATGTAAAATACAATTCGCCACCAGTTGTTGGGGATCTCACCTCCTTGCCATGATGAGGAGTTAGGTGCGGTCTTGGAGGTAGTTGAGGGAGCTCAATTCTTCTCTTCTCCCTCAATTTTCTTGTATAAATCACCGGAGAGGCTCTAAAAATGGTTAGGCATTTACGCTTTGCACCCTCCCTTCTCTCTCTGCTTTCAAGAGAATTTGTGGAGTTTTCAAGCCTCCCATATGGATTGTAATGTTGTTTTTGCCTCTTGGCCATTGTAATGTATTGAATCGATCCTTGAGCAATATGTATGTACGTGATTGATTTTAAACCCTCTCATATATTCATTGCTATCATTTTGATCTCTTATTGCATTTTGGTGCTTTGTGCATGGTGTGGTATTACATCTATGTGGTCTGTGTTTAATCTTGCAAAACGGGTGTCCAACATTCCTCGGTGCATCACCTCAGTAGTTTAGGTTTTATTTTATGAATTTCTCTCTCCTGTCTCCTTGGTAGTTAGATTAAGTTTTTGGGTAAACCTCTGCATTTTATTGGTGCATCGACAGAGGAATAGGAGCGGCCTTCATCCGAGATCTTTTCCGATTTCGCAAGGTCCCACACTTGGGAAAAGCTCCATGTTGTGCGATCACATTGAGATTCTCAACCCATCGTGTTGCGAGTCCTGGGTCTTTGCGATTCGACACCAACAGTATGTGTTCAACACACTTAGTTTGATACATTATATATCCGGATGTGTTGGTTTTCATAACAATATTACTTCTATGTTTGATTTGAATTCATTGAATGTGATATCCTTATATGTATGTATATTCTATATATATTAATTCTATATGTATGTTTGATTTAAAATATTCTATGTATATTAATTCTACTTGTAACTGGACCTATCAGTTGGATTTCAAAGCTTCAAAATATTACAATTTTTCAACTACTAAAGTAGAATATGTAGCTACCTATCATAGTTGTCAGGAGGTAATTTGGGTAAAAAAATTATTGGATGAGTTTTGAAGATATCAATAGAAGATGAAGGTATTGTGTGACAATCAAAGTGCTATTTAATTATCCAAGAATCTAGCTTATCACAATAAGACAAAGCATATTTTAGTTAAGTATAATTTGGTTATCTTCTATTCATTTGTAGAAAATGCGATGAGTTGGTCATGTAATATATAAAGTGGATTGGTTATCAAGGTGGATATTATAAGATATGTGACAACAAAGTTAAATTTTAGATCCCTTTACGACAACAAGTTAAAAAAGTTGTAATTGTTGAAAAAGTTGTAATTGTTGAAATAGTTGTAATTGTTGAAAAAGTTGAAAATGGTTGGTCATGGCACCAAACCGACTACATGAACACATCCGGGTGGCCAGTGAATGCTTTAGAGAGGTGTCGTTTCATGCGCGACAACATCATTCCTTCCGGGCTACCTCGTTCGGGTGGAGTCCCTCAAGAGCCCTGAGACCAAAAATTGTTCAACTTCGATGGGTGACTACACAAACTCGTGGCACCTAGAGATGTCTCATCTAATCCTACACCTCGGTGTAGGGACACTCTACAATATCTTGTCTCAGTTTTTTCCTTCTCCAAACAGTGCTCTCGCTGCCCTATTGTTTGCAAATGCACCGAATAGTGTAGTTCGAGACAGTGTAAGGCTATCAAACGGTATATTGTGTAAACGGTGGGTCATGGCACCAAACCGACTACGCGGAGACATCGGGTGGCTAGTCAATGCTATAGGAGGCATCTTTGTCAATGCACAACAACGTCATTTCTTCCAAGCTACCTCATTCGGGGGAGTCCCTCAAGAGCCACGAGACCAAAAATTTTTCGACTTGAACGGTGACTACAAAGATGGCACCTAGAGACATCTCATCGATCCTACACCTCGGCATATAGACACTCTACAATAGCATGTCTCGGTTTTCCTTCTCCAAACGGTGCTCTCGTTGTCCTATTGTTTGTAAACACGCTGAATAGTGTAGTTCAAGCAGTGTAAGGCTATCAAAATGGTATATTTTGTAAACGGTGGGTCATGGCACTTTGACTATTGTGTAGAAACATTTGGGTGGCTAGGTGAATGCTAGAGGAGGTGTCATTTTGGTGCATGACAATGTTGTTGCTTTCGAAGGCTACCTCATTCGGGTAGTCCTCAAGAGCCCGAGACCAAAAATCATTCAACTTCGACAGGTGACTACGTAGACTCCATGGTACCTAGAGACATTTCATTTGATCCTACACCTTTGTGTAGGGACACTCTCTACAATAACTTTGTCTCAGTTTTTCCTTCTCCAAACGGTGCTCTCACTACCTATTGTTTGCAAACGCATCGAATAGTGTAGTTTGAGATAGTATAAGGTTGTCAAACGGTACATTGTGTAAACGGTGGGTCATGGCACCAAGCCGATCTGCGTGGACATGTGCAGGTGGATAGGTGAACACTATAGGAGGTGTAATTTTAATGCACAACAACGTCGTTGCTTCCGGGCTACCTCGTTCGGGCGGAGTCCCTCAAGAGCCCTGAGACCAAAAAATTGTTCAACTTCGATGGGTGACTATGTAGACTTCGTGGCACCTAGAGATGTCTTGTTTGATCCTACACCTCAATGTAGGGACACTCTATAATAGTATATCTCGATTTTTTCCTTCTTCAAACGGTGCTCTCGCTGCCCTATTGTTTGCAAATGCGCCGAATAGTGTAGTTCGAGACAGTGTAAGGTTGTCAAACGGTATATTTGTAAACGGTGGGTCATGGAACCAAACCGACTACACGGACACATCCAGTGGCTAGGTGAACACTATATTAGGTGTCATTTTGGTGCGCAACAACGTCTTGCTTCTAGGCTACCTCGTTGGGCAGAGTCCCTTAAGAGCCCTAAGACCAAAAAATCGTTCAACTTCGACGGGTGACTACACAGACTCCGTGGCACCTAGAGACATCTCATTTGATCCTACACCTTGGCGTAGGGACACTCTACAATATCCTATCTCAATTTTTCCTTCTCCAAACGGTGCTCTCGTTGCCCTATTGTTTGCAAACGCAATAGTGTAGTTCGAGACAATGTAAGGTTGTCAAATGGTATATTTTGTAAATGGTGGGTCATGGCACCAAACCAACTACATGGACACATTCATGTGGCTAGTTGAATGCTAGAGGAGCATCGTTTCGGTGCCACGACAATGTCGTTGCTTCGCTTCCGGCTACCTCGTTCGGCGTAGTCCCTGAAGATCCCCGATACCAAAAATTGTTCAACTTCGACGGGTGACTACGCAGACTCTATGGCACCTAGAGATGTCTCATCTAATCCTACACCTCAATAGGGACACTCTCTATAATAGCTTGTCTTAGTTTTTCCTTCTCAAACGGTGCTCTCGCCACCTATTGTTTGCGAAATGCATGTCGAATAGTGTAGTTTGAGACAGTGTAAGGTTGTCAAACATTATATTTGTAAACGGTGGGTCGTGGCAACAAACCAACTATGCGATACATCCGGTGGCTAGGTGAATGCTAGAGGAGGCATCGTTTTGGTGTGCAACAACGTCTTTGTTTTTGGGCTACCTCGTTCGGGCGAGTCCCTCAAGAGCCCTGAGACCAAAAAATCGTTCAACTTCATGGGTGACTATGCGCACTCTATGGCACCTAGAGACATCTTGTCTAATCCTACACCTCGGTGTAGGGACACTCTAAAATAGCATGTCTTGGTTTTTTCCTTCTTCAAATGGTGCTCTCGCTGCCCTATTGTTTGCAAACGCACCGAATAGTGTAGTTCAGAGACGTGTAAAAATTTGTCAAATGGTATATTTTTTAAACATTGGGTCATGGCATAACCAAATTGACTATGTGGACACATCCAGGTGGCCAAGGTGAATGCTAGAGGAGGCATTTTTTGGTGCATGAAAATTTCGTTGCTTAGGGCTACCTCGTCGGCGGAGTCCCTCAAAGCCCCCGAGACCAAAAAAGCATTCAACTTTGACGGGTGACTACACAGACTCCATGGCACCTAGAGATGTCTCGTCTAATCCTACACCTCAATGTAGGGACACTCTATAATAGTCTGTCTTAGTTTTTTCCTTCTCCAAACAATGCTCTCGCTGCCCTATTGTTTGCAAACGCACCGAATAGTGTAGTTCGAGACAGTGTAAGGCTGTCAAACGGTATATTTTGTAAACGGTGGTTCATGGCACCAACCGACTGTGGGACACATCCAGTGGTTAGGTGAATGCTAGAGGAGGTGTCATTTTGGTGCACGACAACGTCATTGCTTCCAGGCTACCTCATTCGGGTGGAGTCCCTCAAGATCCCTGAGACCAAAAAATTGTTCAACTTTGGTGGGTGACTACATAGACTTCATGGCACCTAGAGACATCTCATTTGATCCTACACCTCTATGTAGGGACACTCTACAATAGCTTTGTCTCAGTTTTTACTTCTCAAATGGTGCTCTCGCTGCCCTATTGTTTGCAAACGCACCGAATAGTGTAGTTCAGATAATGTAAGGTCACATCAAATGGTATATTTTGTAAACGGTGGGTTGTGGCACCAAACCAACTGTGTGGACACATCTAGGTGGCCAGGTGAATGCTATAGGAGGCATCATTTTTGTGCACGACAACGTCATTTCTTCCAGGATAACTCATTCGGCGAGTCCCTCAAGAGCCTAAAGACCAAAAATCATTCAACATCGACGGGTGACTACGCAAAGTCTGTGGCACCTAGAGATGTCTCATCTAATCTACACCTCGGTGTAGGGACCCTCTACAATAATCTATCTAGTTTTTCCTTCTCCAATCGGTGCTCTCTGCCCTATTGTTTGCAAACACACCAAATAGTGTAGTTCGAGACAGTGTAAGGCTGTCAAATGGTATATTTTGTAAACATTGGGTTGTGGCACCTAGGACCCGACTACGCACACACGTAGGGATGGTCTTGTAAACACTTGGGAGGTATTATTTTGGTTCTCTAAGCTCCAAGTCCTTCTGGACTACCTCCTCCGAGCCAAGAACCCCCTCATGACGGTACATAAATCATTGTTAATTACTTCTCTTTTCTTGTAAAACAATGAAAGCTTCTCTTAGCTTCGAGAATTTATAATTCTCTACTAACAGTGCCAACCACATGAAGGTGGAAGCTTTTCTGGCACCACTAACTGCATATAAAAGTCTTAGTCAAAGAAATTTAAGTTTCAAATCAAATCCATACTAGATATATACAAAATACACAAATTTAATAAAATATATGAACTTAAATTTATCTAACTAACAAATTTATATATACCAAAGAAATTATATATACTAGACATGAGCATTGTAAATTCATTACAATGAACCATCAGGATCGGATCTACTCTGAATAGCGGACAGATTGCTTCATGATCTGACTCTCGAACCTTCCAAAGAATCTTGTTATTAGGCCTTCCTCGATATCTATACAACTTGAATATTTGTTCGCTAGAACTAGATGCGAATATAAGAGTATTTTCTGTGTGTCTCAAAGTCTTCAAACACCCAAAAAGAGGAGTTTTTAATGGATACACCAAAGCCAAGTTCTAAGTAACTACCACTGACCTATAGGTACTCAATATCTTCGCCATCTATAACAGGAGAAGTCAACTTCTTTCTTTCCTTGATGTAACGACATAAGAAATAGTTTGTTCCTTCTTCATTGTCTTTTGTCGCAATAACTGTAAACACATGTCCTAAAAAAAAGGTTTCAACTCAAATTTAAATTGTACATATTAAAATTTCAATGGACATAACTCAATACAAAAATTGTAAATAACCATAAATACCTTGTCACACCAAAATCAAATTTTCATCAAAGTCCTTGGATGTTATAACTTCATCTGCAGAAACAAGTCATAATGCTTGTGGAGGTTGATAACTAGCAAGTAGAGTTAGAGGCCTACAAATCCATCCATCGACCCATTCTTGTGAATCACACTCAACTTGTGAAAAATTTGATACAAGATGCACAAAAACATGTCAACTTTCTTGTCCATGTGGCCCACGAAGTAGCGTCTGAGCTATAAAATGAGTGCATATCACTGGACCCAGTGAGTGTCATACAATCCTCATAGTTAGTAATTTTTTGTTCCTCTATCAACCAAAAATATCTGCGAACCATGGAAATTTCTTGAGAACCTCGGGCCATGTTGTCAATACACCATTCCACTATGCTCTTTGCATCTTTCAATTTAGCACCATCTTTGTACTTCAACTCTTCTCTTGCAAGAGCTCTTTTCACACATGCCCCTGCACCGTCATGCTCTCCTTTTCCATGTCTAGCCTCAGTGAAACTCCAAATATGTTACACACCCATCTTGACGTGCATCCTGCTCATCCAATAAAACATTCATGCATTCTTAAACTAAGACGTGTAATTATCTGACCATATATAATGTTGTTTGAAGTGGATGTCCCTATCAGACAAGTTTCCATAAAATAACTGAAACACCCTTGCACAAATTCAGTAGAATGAGTACGATCATCACTGATATAAAAATGGTACTCTCTTAAAATTTTCTGATCATTCTCTGTACTATCAGGAGAATGTATAAATGTTATATGCACAAAAATGACAACTTGTACTGAGTTGTAATATTGTGATTGAACCTCCATTTGTGGTTGTAATGTATAATTCTCTACAAAATCTACCACTGAAACAATAGTACCAATAGGAAATGTGTCTTTGCATATCTTGAACTATTCATCCAACCATCGAGCTCTGTGTGTATGCCTAGCATACTCATAAACAATTTCATCCTTAAATTTTCTCATAAATTGAAAAATGGCATATGTTATGTAACTAGCTCACACCATTTAGACTCTTTTCCATCTTTCAACTAGTATGCAACTGATTTATATTTATCAAACTCAACTAAATTATTTCCTATTACACCTTCAATTTGCTCATGGATGCAACTTTCCAATTTAGGTAATCCGCCACATGTACCACAACTTCCATCTAAACAATCCTGACTATAAAAAAATTGTCCAACTTCTTTTTCACAAAATATCATAGGAATGAAATCCCTGGAAGATATTGGTGGAACTTGAACACCACATTCTGATAACATAGTTTCAGAATGCAAAATAGAATGAATACATAAAAATTTAGCATAATGCATAGCAAATTCAACATGTTGCCTACAACAACAAGTGGTGCGAGCGTGGTTGATTTTCACATAGAATGGTTTTAACATTTCAAAAAAATGTTGACTAATTTTAATTTCTAGATGCTCTTGTTCAAACTTACGAAAAAATTGAGTTTGAGTCATATCTAAGAAATGCTTTGGATGTGGTTCGCGATTAATAGAACCAACTCTCCGTTTTACAACATCTCTTGTATTAGGTGAAACTCTAGTGTTATCATGCCAAAATTGAATAACAACTTCTCTTATAGCATCAATATTATATTTGTCCTTACGCGGTGCTCTAGCAGAAAATGCCCAAAAATCGGTGTTATTGAGTGATTGAAGGATATTACGTCTTTCAATTGCTTTCATTAGAGTTTTTCGATTAACTTGCAACATTCGACTTGTTTGCGTAATCAAACATTATTTTTTTATTGATTCACTTACAACACTAGTAGCAAGTACACGACACACAATATTACTATCCCTAGTGCATCTCTTGACACCAACAATGTGATATGCATCATGAAGGTTTTCAACAATTGTAGAGGTTTGACCACGTATATTAGATGTTGTCAATCCTAAGGTGTTTAATGTAGGTCTCATTTTATTCAATTTCATCAAACTAACCAATAACTGACATCTTTGGGAATCATTTAAAATTTTAAAATGATTATCCCAAATTTCAATGGCTTTTCTTCTGATTTTCATTCAAAAAGTTTGTCACACATTGGTTTCAAAATGTTTTCATCAATTTCAATAAAATAATTAGGTTTCTTATGGAAAATCCTAGGAGGTGTTTTTGTCAAATTTTACTTGTCTACAGTTTCAACCTAAATTTCTTTATTCACATTTTCATTGTCTCCTTCAATTTCAACATTTGCTACATCACGAGTATTTAATTCTTCTTCAACATTGATAGTAAAAACATCTTCATCACGAGTATTTAATTCAACTTCAACATTGATAGTAAAAACATTACCTAGTTCCTCATTGCTTACAATAGTAGGGGTTGAAGATGAACCTCTTCTTGATTCACGAAGATTCCTGCATTCGCTCAACATTTTGAAATCTGTTTGCCTCTAATTCGTTTGGTGTTTTTACTTAATGACTTCCTTTTTTGACTTCATTTCTTGTCTCCCATGATGTTTTACTTCTGGTGATAAGAAAATGTGTAAAAAATGACAAAATTTCATAGTAATTCATACGGTAAATTCAAACAGTAAAAATCACATGGTAATTAGAACATTGGGATGCGTATAAATATGATTTATAACCGCGATCATGCTTTATAAACCATGTGATCGTGATTTATAAAGCGTGATCGTGGTTTATAAAACGATCACGATTCTTGTTTAAAAACCCACGATCGTGGTTTATAAACCGTGATTACACTTCTTTTTGTATCATCAAATCCACCCTAAGGCTCAAGAAATCTTTGTTTTTCCCAACCAAAGCTATGAAAGGTCATTATGAAGTGTAAAGGGTCAAAAACTTCAAATTTTCTCTTCCATAGACTTGAACCATGCTAAAAAATTGAAAACATTTCACAAAAATGGTGTCATCGCGTAGGGGAGACTGTTAGCTTCATATAAAATATTGATTTTAAAGTGAATAGAATAAGATAAATATCATTTTATAATTTTTACTAATAATAGGTCTTTAAGACATTTTTCCTACGAATGTTCATGTCTACGTTTAAGACTGCAACTTTTGTTTCACTTATCAAAATGTGATAAAACTTATACCATCCCAAGCGTGGAGAAATTCTATACATGTTAAAATATATATATTTGATTTCAATATTTTTTGATATAGTTATGGCGGGCAAATGGAAAGTGCTCCGTTTTCTAAATATTTTTAGACCACTTTCACGGAAAAAATCATTAAAAAAATATTACTCAAAAAAATACAAAATAAAATCCATCCCAAGATAGACAACTACATCTAACTTTTCACCAAAGAAAAAAAAAAAAACAAGATTTGGTCATCCAAATCACGGGCAAACGGACTACAATCTTATAGGTTTTTTCAAAAATAAAAACCAAGTCATATAATTTTAAGTGTTTAATATAGCTAAACTTGTCCTTTTTTTTTTAAATAGTATTTTAGAAACTAGATTCTGGATGCTATGATTCATATTTATATAAATTTTTCTAATTTTGAGTGCGCGTATTCTATTAATCCCTACAAGTTGAGATTTTGCTATTTTTGTAATATGATGTCCACTTATGACCCCTTTTTGTCCACCAACTTGGTGCACTTACCCTTGTTTGTTTTTCATTTTGGGTAATTTGAGAGAAGAGTGTTAAAAGCTAGTTTATATTTTCTTCTTTTTATTTTAATAATCTTTGACTTGAGGGAAGAGAGGGGGTAACACATGTTAACCCCTCATTTGAGATGAAATTTGTTGTCTTCTCTTCAAATTATCCCTCATGGGGAAGAAGAGAACTTTTTTTTTTTGGAGCTTTTGCTTGGAAGCTTGGTGATTTTGGAGCTAGAGATTGCTTGGATAAGGAAGATAAAAAGCTAGAGTGTTGGAGATATTTTGGAGGTAGGCTCCTTGAGCTCATTTTATGTTTTATATTATGATTAGATCTTAGCCTTGTTTTTTTAAATGTGGGTGTTGTTTCTTGTGTGTGGCTATTTGTTGAGTATGCTTGGTGTTTTATTTTTCTCCATCCATCATATGGCATGATGGATTTTAGAGTTTATGGGGGAAGAGAGAGGATTTTCCCTCTCAAATCTCATGGCTTGATGGGCAAGCCATGTAGGTTCTTCTTATTCCCCTCATATGGTTTGAGGTGGGGAAGGTGGTTCATATGGTTTGAACCCCCTTCCCCATTCTTGGAGAGGAAATCCAATGGGTTTGAAAATCCTCCCAAGAAGGATTTTGGTGAATGGGTGGAGAAATAAGGAGGGTTTGATGATTTGGAGGAATAAGGAGGTTGTGAATATTCTTATTTGTGTGCTTCCAATGTTGGACCACACTTTTGATACCTAGGATATCTCTTCTTCTCTTCCCCATTTTGGAGGTAGAATATGGGTTCTCCTCCTCTCCTTCTTTGTAAAATTTGGTGTTCATCTTAGTGTTAGGGATTGTCTTGATTGTGAAAATGTAATTTTGTTATGTCTCCCTTTATCTTGTGAAAAATTTGTGGAAGCTATCTCTCTCTCCCATGGGCTTGGGGAGGCTAGCATGTCTTCCAACCTTGGAAAGGCATGTGATGATGCCTAAAGGTTGGGTGGTTAAACAAGTTTTTCTCCTTGTGTTGGTTTCCTTGAAAGCATTCAAAAGTTGGAGCTCAATGTGGAAAATAGTTGGAGATTCTTGTCATCTTGGCTTCTCATTTTCTTCTTCATATTTTTGTGGACATCTCTCTCATTGTATCTTTAAGAATATGGCTTTGTGGAAGCTTTCATTGTCTTGTAAAATCCTCTTTTGTATTTGGAGTTAAATGTAAACTAGCATCACATTTTTGACAAATCTACCATTAATATTAGTAAGTTACCATGTATTTTTTTCCCTTTGAGTATTTTGAATGTCATGGAATTATGTTATGCCTTATGTGAACCTAAACCCTTGAAACGAAAGCTTGTAAGATAGTTGAAAGTTTCTTAATATGGATTGTTGGGATTTCGTTTGGAAGGAAAATTAAATTATTGGAAATATTGATAGTCTTGATATAGATTTCCTTCTTGTAAAAATGTTTGTAACATGGTTGTATGTAAAATAAAATACCATTCTTGAAATGTATCTCTTCTTAAAATTTTGAAATTTAGTGAACAAAATAAACTAGTTTACTCTTTTCCCTTATTACCAAAATGAAATAGAGATATTAGTTAAAACAAAAATGAACATACCCTCTCCTTCACTAAATTATGAACTTAATTCTAAGTGTCTTCCATCATTTGAAATAGGTTGCCTATAATCTTCTTATCACCTTAACTATTAAATCAGCTTGTTATAGGCATAATGAACAAGAATATAGAATTGCATATTTTCCCATCAATGCTAAAACACAATCAGTTATTAAACAAACTAACATTTCCTTTATAATGTATATATATGTATGTATGTATGTATGTATGTACACACACACACACACACACACACACACACACACACACACACACACACACATACACACACACACACACACGTATGTATATATATATATGTATATACATATATATACATATCTATATGTATATACATATATATACATATCTATATGTATATGTGTGTGTGTGTGTGTGTATGTATATATACATACATACATATACATATTTATATGTACACACACACACACACACACACACACACACACACACACACACACACATATACATATATACATATACATATACATATATATATGTACATATACATATACATATATACATATATACATATATATATACATATATATACATATATATCTATATCTGTGTGTGTGTGTGTGTGTGTGTCACACACACACACATATATATATATATAAAGAATTAATATAGTTTTATTTACAATATAACTATGTTGTATTTGAATGAAGTCACATATTATTAATACCATCATATATTATAAAATAATATATTAAATTATATTGCATGTTGATATTATGATATAAAATACTAAACAAATTTTAATTAACAAGAAAATGAAATGGCATTGCGTGGGGTTCGAATGTTTAAGAAATTTATTAAACATTTTGAAAGAATATGGGGCACGGGTAAAACCCTCCCCAAAGTACCATGAAACCAACCTCCCCACAGCTACGTCCATGCTACCACACCTCCAAAACATTGCACACATATCCCCACCATGGCCACACTCCACCACACACCTTATCTCTCCCCATTACACCTCCATACTCTCCACATTGTCCCCTCCCTTGTCTCCATTCTCCCCAATCCTCCCAAAATCACGTCCAACCTCATCTCCATATTCCTTATATATATATATATATATATATATAACTATATAATTTATATATATATATATTTCTTAAGAATATGAATATATAAGGAAAAAAATGCCTCTGTAGTAAAATAATCAACTAAAATGATCATGTGGCCATGGAAGAAATGCCCAATCTAAGGAAATATGGTGGGTAGGTAAACAAAAGAAATAATAAGGAAATATTATTATGATCCCTCTCATCAAAAGATAATCCCATGAATCCTTCTCTCCTTGAGCTCCTCCACAACCTGTACATGCAAATGACAACACAAAACAAAATGAGAAGAGGAATAGAAAGGGAAAAAAACATAGAGATGTTTAGGGAAACTTTAGGGTAAAATTCAAATCTAGGGTCAAGATTAGATCCATCCTAGGGCTCACATTCAACCCTACACTCTTTAAGTCATGAACATTTTATGGGAATGGGAAAATAAAATAAATAAGGGTGTGTGGGTAAACTTTTAATAAAGGGGAAAATTAACTATAGAAAAGGGGTAGACCTAAGTTTTGTGACCCTAGTAAATGTTGAGTAGAATAATATAATTGAGTTATTATTGGGCTAGTGTTTAGATAACCTTGGGTAAATTAAATTAGTATAAATTATTCATTAATGGTTACATGTTAAGAAATGGATTAGTATCAATTAATCACTTCAAAAAAAAAAAAAAAAAAACCAAAATTTTTAGTCACTCCTTGGTGTGTTTACTATGTCCCATGGTGGGGCATTATAGGAAATAGGAAAAGAGATGTGAGACTCATAGATTCTTTTAGGTACATATTTTATCATCTTTTCCTTTATTTAGATTATGTAATCTATTATCTTAAAGTAACTAATTATTGGATTTTACTTAATCTTATAAGTCATGACATAGACCACAATATTTGGGAGAACGTGAAGGATGTGTGCGTCAAACAAGATAAGATTAACAAAGAGAAAAGCTTCAAGGATTTGTTACCCATAAGAGTTCTTAAGAAGGTCATTACTCTTGAAGTCGAGGGCAAAAAAAGTTGACAATCTACAACAACCACCTTAAGATGAGTGATAGATGCCTCCTCTTTTAAGTGAGATGTTTTATATAACTTGACATGGATTGTATTATAAATTTCATATGAATGCTAATGAGGTGTAAGATCAAGTAAAAAATGATGGGCTCCATTACTTAGAGATCACTCTAATGGACTTTGAATTTTGCTAGATAATGCCCTAAATTTTGGCTTGAATCTTGGCCAAAGTATGTGCGAAGGAAGAATTTTTGTCAAAAATATTTTTGTAATAACAAAGTGAATATTATTACAATTCAATTTTAGAAAACAAAAGCGGGGGATAATTTTCACAATTATTCAATAAATAATATTTTTAATAATAGAAATAGAAAAAGGTACATATTGGTCTTACAAAGGTTTCTCGTCTATAAACTTAGGATTTTGGATGGCATGCTTG